>ONZH01011641.1:0-109476 GCA_900303285.1 Rhinella marina
ATGGAATAGCATGCCGCTGCAAGATGCTGTGGTAGTCATGCTGGTTCAGTATGCCTTCAATTTTGAATAAATCCCCAACAGTGTCACCAGCAAAGCACCCCCACACCATCACACCTCCTCCTCCATGCTTCATGGTGGGAACCAGGCATGTAGAGTCCATCCGTTCACCTTTTCTGTGTCGCACAAAGACACGGTGGTTGGAACCAAACATCTCAAATTTGGACTCATCAGACCAAAGCACAGATTTCCACTGGTCTAATGTCCATTCCTTGTGTTCTTTAGCCCAAACAAGTCTCTTCTGCTTGTTGCCTGTCCTTAGCAGTGGTTTCCTAGCAGCTATTTTACCATGAAGGCCTGCTGCACACAGTCTCCTCTTAACAGTTGTTGTAGAGATGTGTCTGCTGCTAGAACTCTGTGTGGCATTGACCTGGTATCTAATCTGAGCTGCTGTTAACCTGCGATTTCTGAAGCTGGTGACTCGGATGAACTTATCCTCCGCAGCAGAGGTGACTGTTGGTCTTCCTTTCCTGGAGTGGTCCTCATGTGAGCCAGTTTCTTTGTAGCGCTTGATGGTTTTTGCGACTGCACTTGGGGACACTTTCAAAGTTTTCCCAATTTTTCGGACTGACTGGCCTTCATTTCTTAAAGTAATGATGGCCACTCGCTTTTCTTTACGTAGCTGCTTTTATCTTGCCATAATACAAATTCTAACAGTCTATTCAGTAGGACTATCAGCTGTGTATCCACCTGACACACAACTCATGGTCCCGACCCCATTTATAAGGCAAGAAATCCCACTTATTAAACTTGACAGGGCACACCTGTGAAGTGAAAACCATTTCAGGTGACTACCTCTTGAAGCTCATCAAGAGAATGCCAAGAGTGTGCAAAGCAATAATCAAAGCAAAAGGTGGCTACTTTGAAGAACCTAGAATATAAGACATATTTGACAGTTTCACACTTTTTTGTTAAGTATATAATTCCACATGTGTTAATTCATAGTTGTGATGCCTTCAGTGTGAATCTACAATTTTCATAGTCATGAAAATACAGAAAACTCTTTGAATGAAAAAGGTGTGTCCAAACTTTTGGTCTGTACTGTACCTTATGGGAATAAAAGGTTAAGGAGCAAGAAAAAAAAACAATGTGGATAAACAGAACTGTAACGAAAGCAATAAATGACAAAAAAAAGCATTTAAATCACTAAAACAGGAGGGGAGCGAGGAAGCATTGAAAAACTATAAGGAAAAAAATAGAAGATGTAAAAGACAAATAAAAGCTGCCAAACTAGAGACTGAGAGATTAATTGCCAAAGAGAGTAAAACTAACCCTAAAATGTTCTTCAATTATATAAATACTAAAAAGTATAAATCTGAAGGTGTCGGCCCCTTACAGAGTAATGAGGGGTGAGTTGCAGAGAGCGATGAGGAGAAAGCAAAGCTACTAAATATTTTTTTCTCCACTGTATTCAATGAGGAAAATAAACTGTCAGATGAAATTCCCCATTAAAAGTGCCCTGTCTGATCCAGAAAGAAGTACAGCGGCATCTTAAAAAAATTAAAATAGACAAATCGCCAGGACCGGATGGCATACACCCCCGTATCCTAAGAAAATTAAGTAATGTCATAGCCAGACCCTTATTTCTGATATTTAAGGACTCTATACTGACAGGGAGTGTTCCACAGGATTGGCGCATAGCAAATGTGGTGCCAATATTCAAAAAGGGTCCAAAAACAGAGCCTGGAAACTATAGGCCAGTAAGTTTAACATCTGTCGTGGGTAAACTGTTTGAAGGTTTTCTAAGAGATGCTATCTTGGAGTACCTCAATGAAAATAAGCAAATAACACCATATCAGCATGGCTTCATGAGGGATCAGTCACGTCAAACTAATTTAATCAGTTTCTATGAGAAGGTAAGTTCTAGACTTGACCGCGGCAAATCAATGAATGTCGTATATCTGGACTTCTCCAAAGCATTTGATACTGTACCACATAAAAGGTTGGTATATAAAATGAAAATGCTTGGCCTTGGAGAAAATGTCTGTATGTGGGTAAGTAACTGGCTCAGAGATAGAAAACAGAGGGTGGTTATTAACGGTACACACTCAGATTGGGTCACTGTCACTAGTGGGGTACCACATGGGTCAGTATTGGGCCATATTCTATTCAATATATTTATTAATGATCTTGTAGAAGGCTTGCACAGTAAAATATCAATTTTTGCAGATGACACTAAACTGTGTAAAGCAATTAACACAGAAGAAGACAGTATACTGCTACAGATGGATCTGGATAGATTGGAGGCTTGGGCAGAGAAGCGGCAGATGAGGTTTAACACTGACAAATGTAAGGTTATGCACATAGGAAGGAATAATGCAAGACACCAATACATACTAAATGGTAAAACACTGGGTAACACTGACATGGAAAAAGACCTAATTTTAGTGAACAACAAACTAAGCTGTAGAAACCAGTGTCAGACAGCTGCTGCCAAGGCCAATAAGATAATGGGTTGCATTAAAAGGGGCATACAGTAGATGCCCGTGATGAGAACATAGTCCTGCCACTTTACAAATCACTAGTCAGACCACACATGGAGCACTGTGTACAGTTCTGGGCTTCTGTGAACAAGACAGACATAGCAGAGCTGGAGAGGGTTCAGAGGAGGGCAACTAAAGTAATAACTGGAATTGGTGGACTACAGTACCCAGATAGATTATCAAAATTAGGGTATTCACTTTAGAAAAAAGACGACTGAGGGGTGATCTAATAACAATGTATAAATATATCAGGGGTCAGTACAGATATCTCTCCAATGATCTATTTATTCTGAGGACTGACTGTGACGAGGAGACATCCTCTGCGTCTTGAGGAAAGAAGGTTTGTTCACAAACATAGAAGAGGATTTTTTACGGTAAGAGCAGTAAGACTATGGAACTCTCTTGAGGAGGTGGTGATGGTAAGTTCACTAAAAGAGTTCAAGAGGGGCCTGGATGTATTTCTTGAGGGTAATAATATTACAGGTTATAGTTACTAGAGGGGGTTGTTGATCCAGGGAGTTATTCTGATTGCCTGATTGGAATCGGGAAGGAATTTTTTCCTCTAAAGTGTGGAAAATTGGCTTCTACCTCACAGGTTTTTTTTTTTTGCCTTCCTCTGGATCAACTTGCAGGATAACAGGCCGAACTGGATGGACAGATGTCTTTTTTCAGCCTTATAAACTATGTTACTGTTTGTATGTGGCAATTTTACCAATCCATGAGGTATTTGTCTTGGAGAGTTCAGACATTGATTTGGCCGTCTCGTTAAGGAGGTCGGGGAAATTATGTTCATATAGTGATGATATGGGAGTAGATAGTTTAATTTTATTAGTGGTGTAAAAAAGGCTTATTAGCCGTTGTGTGGTGAAGTGGGAAAATTACAGCCCTTTGTAGCATGTATTAGGGGCAAAAAAAGTTTTATTTGGCGTACAGCGCAGCTGTTAAATTTTGTAAAGCCTTTTATCGTTTATTAGTGGTGTAAAAAAAGGCTTATTAGCCGTTTTGTGCTGAAATGGGAAAAATTACAGCCCTTTGTAGCGTGTATTAATTTCTTTTTTATTTATTTATTTGATCTAACAGTATGTCACACAGAGAAGTGAAAGGTCCTGCACAGGGGGGTAGCAGAGGCCTAAATGTTTCTGGTGCTGGCACAGGTCGCAGCAGAGTAAGAGGGTGTGGCAGCAGGGGTCACATTGAGAGGCCTGAACTTCTCGTCAGTCATTCCATCAGCAATCGATCAGCGAAGCGATTGCCAAGAGACAGCAGTATGTGTGTACACATCCAACGGTGCAGAAGCTTAACGTGCTCCTGGCCAAGTTGCTGATGCTGCAGTCCCTCCCTTTCCTAGTGGTGGACTCTGAACCTTTCAGAGAACTGATGGCTTGTGCCGAGCCGAGGTGAAGAGTTTCAAGCCGTCATTTCTTTTGCGAAACGGGCAGTACCAGCCCTGCACAAATATGTAGAACAGAAGGTGGGCCAGTCCTTGAGCCTGTCGGTGTCTGCTAAAGTGCACGGCAGCGCCTACATGTGGAGCTCTAACTACGGTCAGGGACAGTATATGTCCTTTATGGCCCACTGGGTAAATGTGGTTCCTGCACAGCCAAACCAGCAACTTGGCCAGGCGATGCAGCTTCTGCCTCCGCGTTCTCATGCCGTTGGTCCTGCGACAATGTCTGCCTCCTCATCCTCCACCGTGTCCTCAGCCTCCACTGCAGGGACAATTCACAGTGCCCCACCAGCATACCACATGTGCAGTGCATGGCATTGTCACGCGGTTCTACACCTCGTTTGCCTGGGCGAACGGCGTCACACAGGGGAGGAACTGCTCCACGTCCTTCATCAAGAATTCCTGGCTTTCCCGGTGACAACTCAAAATTGGAACAATGGTGACCGACAACGGGAAGAACATGGTGTTGGCGCTGCATCAAGGAGGGCTGTACCCATCTGGAAGAAATCCTAAAAAAGGCCAGGAAACTTTGCATGCACTTCAGCCACTTGTACACCGCCAAGCACACCCTCCTTGAGCTACAGCGCTTGAACGGTGTCCCCCAACATAGGCTGATATGCAACATTTTTACCCATTGGAACTCCATCCTCCATATGCTGGACCGATTGTATGAACAGAGAAAGGCCTTAAACGATTTCTTGATGATCCAAGCAGACAGAGGTACTCCCCTGTGTAACTTCGATGTCAGCCAGTGGCAGCTCATGCGTGACACCTGCCATTTGCTCGTGCCCTTTGAGGAGGCCACTTTATTTGTCATTCGCCAGGACTACGGGATGAACAACGTAATTCCACTCATTTATAACCTAGAAAAGATGCTGGTAAATCTGGCTGGTCAGGGGACAGGAGATGTGGTGACTACATCTCACGGCCATGTGAGCCCTGTGAGCCCTATGGGGGCTGAAGTGGAGGAGGAGGAAGAGTAGGAGGACATTCGAGCACAAACAATGCATATAGAAATGGGTGGTTTTTCTACACAGGTGACAGGAGAGGAGGAGCAGGAGCAGCCCGAGGAGCTACAGGGCGATGAGGAGGACGAGGCAGAAGACCCAGACACACTGTGGCAGTATGCAGTGGAGATGGAGGCAGGGAGTCCCTCTGAGTCACTTGCGCAAATTGCCCAATGCATGCTCATTGGCTTGCCTAGTTACAGCCGAAATGTCACCATTCGGCAGAGGGATGACTACTGGCTCTTCACCATGTTAGACCCTTGCTACTGGTCCAAAATGGGGGCCTTTTTTACACCCGCTGAGAGGGTGGACAAACTGATCTACTAGAGAGACATCCTATGTAGTCAGTTGGCTGCTGCCTATGTGCGCCATCGTCCATCCTCTCTCAGGTCTGACCAAGGGGGCCCTCTGCGCTCACATTCCACTGCCATGGCTGCTGGGGGGTGGGGGGTGGCAGGAGCAGTACCAGCTCCATCTCCATCAGCAGCAGCATGTCTAGAGTCGCTGATGAGCAGCTTTCTTCACCCGCATAGTGAAGAAACTACTCACCAGTAGCATCAGCTAGACCTGGAGAAGGACCTGAACCAGCAGGTGGTGGCATACTTGGACAGTAGCCTGCCACCCGTAATTGAAGATCCGTTGGACTACTGGGTAGCCAAACTGGATTTGTGGCCGCAACTGGCCAAGTTTGCTCTGGAAAAGCTACCTGGCCAGTAGTGTGGCATCATAGCGAGTGCGGCGGGGGCCATAGGAGAACTGCCTGTCCACCCCAAATGCGGAGAGACTGACCTTTGTCAAGATGAATCAGGCGTGGATCCGTCAGGATTTCCACCCACCAATGCCTGATGCATCAGATTAGATCATCCATGCTGTCTTGACTAGAGACCGGTTTCTTCAAGCTACCCCGCCTGATGCCACACATCTAATTCCAAGTGCTCCTTCTTACACCCACCATCGTCAGCGGGTACTGTTATTGTCACCCACCTCCCCTCATTGTCGTGCCACTCTGTAGTCTGCTGCTGCTGCCTCCACACTGTTGTCATGCCACTCTGTGGTCTCCTGATGCTACTGCTGCCTCCACACTGTCGTCGTGCCAATCTGTAGTCTGATGCTGATGCTGCCTCCACACTGTCGTCGTGCCACTCTGTAGTCTGCTGCTGCTGGTGCAGCCTCCACACTGTCATTGTGCCACTCTGTAGTCTCCTGATGCTACTGTTGCTGATGCTGCCTCCACACAGTTGTCGTGCCACTCTGTGGTCTCCTGATGCTACTGCTGCCTCCACACTGTCGTCATGCCACTCTGTAGTCTGCTGCTGCCTCCACACTGTTGTCGTACCACTCTGTAGTCTGCTGCTGCTGCCTCCATACTGTCGTGTCACTCTGTAGTCTGCTGCCACTGCCACCTCCACACTGTCGTCTTCTGATGCTAGAGCTGCTGCCACTGCCACCTCCACATTGTCGTTGTGCCACTCTGTAGTCTCCTGATGCCGCTGTCACCTCCACACTGTCATCATGCTACTCTGTGGTCTCCTTATGCTGCTGCTGACACCTCCACACTGTCATCATCCCACGTTGTGGTCTCCTGATGCTACTGCAGCCTCCACATTGTCATCGTGCCACTCTGTAGTCTGCTGCTGCTGCCTCCACACTGTCGTCGTGCCAGTCTGTAGTCTCCTGATGCTGCCAGGGCCAACTCCACACTGTCGTCATACCACTTTGTAGTCTACTGATGCTACAGCTGCTGCCACTGCCACCTGCACACTGTCGTCGTGCCACTCAGGGCTACTCTCAGGGTACTATCTGTCCTTGGGGAGCGAGCGCCTTAAACAGCGTGAGAAGACTTATAGGCCATTCATGCTTTTCTGGAATTCTGGTAGGAAAACGGATGCAAATGAGCTCTTAACAAGCTCAGTAGTCTGCTGCTGCTGCGGCTGCTGCCACTGCCACCTCTACATGGTCTTCATACCACTCTATAGTTACCTGATGCTATTGCCACCTCCGCACTGTTGTTGTGCCACTCTGTGGTCTCCTGATGCTAGAGCTGCTGCCACTGCCACCTACACACTGTTATCGTGCCACTCTATAGTCTCCTGATGCTACTGCTGCCTCCACACTGTCATCATGCCACTCTCTGGTCTCCTGATGCTATTGCCGCCTCCACACTGTTGTCATGCCACTTTGTGGTCTCCTGATGCCACTGACACCTCCACACTGTCAACGTGCCACTCTGTAGTCTGCTGCCAATTCCACCTCCACACTGTCGTCATGCCACTCTGTAGTCTCCTGATGCTGCTGCCTCCACACTGTCATCGTGCCCCTCTGTCAGACCTTCTACAGTCAGAGGCAGGTCAAAGTTGACAAAATTGACACTTGTTCTACTTCAATTCCTCAAGCACAGACATTAGTGGTGATAGGAACTTTCCTCTTGCCATCTCTGTCGTTGCAACACTCTGTAGTCTCCTGATGCTACTACTGCTGCTGCTGCCTCCACACTGTTGTTGTGCCACTCTGTAGTCTCCTGATGCTACTGCCGCTGCCACCTTCACACTGTCAGGGGGGCTCTACTTGTATAAGCATTTAATAGAACAGGTTCTATAGAAATCTATGTGGAATCAGTGAAATGGTGTAAAAGGAGGGCGCTCTTTCACACTATAGTAGGATCTTGGGCCTCTGCACAGTTCTTAATAGCTGGCGCTAACATTGACCTGTAAGGCTGAGTTCACACACGAGTTATTTGGTCACTTTTGGCCCCATAACTGCCCAAATATGTTAAGTGTGCAGTGATTCTAAGAGCGACGCCTGTCATCTGCATATCATACTCATTCACAGTATTGTTTCACTACCACAGCAGCTCTCTGCAGCCAGGAAATAGCAGTTTTTTTAACGCGATTCGCCACAAATTAATTCGGATCGAATTAAATCGTTTCGGAAAGTTCAGCGAACCGGTCAAATCGAATTTTTTAAAAATTCGCTTATCTCTAGCCATAACTCCTGGCAAAAATACAGCCTGATCGGACATGCATGTCAGCAGCAGTGGGTAGTCGAAGTAGGCCCTTAACAGTGATTTGTCAATTTTTTTGGCCTATTTTGGTGGCATATAAAAATTGAGTCAAGCCTTCTTAAGGCACCAATCTTTGCAAGGAGACTTAGCCTAAGTAGTTTTACTAGCTTGCAAAATTTCAGCTTCCTACCTTAACTACTTAAGATACTGTGCCTTGACAAAGTTGCCACTTTGGGTTACGCAGCAAGCAGCACATTACAGCTGGTCCATTATCAGCTGCCTGAAACTCTGGAACCCACAGAGATCCAGATGAAAAATTTTGTAAGATGTCATTAAGCACCCTATGGAACATCTGTGCAAAATTTTATTCAATTTGGAGAGGGTCGAATTTCTAGGTTGGTCCACTTGACATGGAATGACCCAATAGTAAATGATGTCTGAGTGATACTGACATACATGCTGTAGCTGCTATGGGTAAATGAATATTTGACAAAGTTAACATACAGCATGTTTAAAAACACACCACGCTGGCAAGTGTTATGCTTTTTCATATTACAAAGCTTCCACAAATTGTCACAAACACAGTGTAATGGGATAAAAAAAATCAATAAAAAAGTAGCTTGGGGGACCAAGCATCCAAAAATTATGCCTTGACAGGGTCAGAGTGCCTGCCCATGTGACACGAACAAGTGCTGATTTTCAGAAGAAACATACAAGGCAGTAAAACGGCTGTCTATGGGTAGTAATAGTAGTAATGGCAGATGCTGTGTGTTAACAGTGGTGGCAGTAGGGGATTAGCAGCGAGGAGAAGCAGCAGCAGCCATATTGTATATGCTGGCAGGCAGGCAGCAGCATGATGGAGGCATGGATCATGGAGGGCAGTCTGCAGCAGTGGCATGATGGCAGTAGTGGCATGATGGAGGAAGCAGTAGCAGCCATACAGAGTATGATGGTAGGCAGGTCGCAGCAGTGGCATGATGGTGGTAGTGGCATGACGAAGGCGGAAGCAGCAGCCATACAGAACATCATGATTGGCAGGTTACAGCAGTGGAAAATGATGGTTGGCAGGTCGCAGCAGTAGCATGATGGTGGTGGTGGCATGATAGGGGCAGGAGCAGCATCAGCAGCTGATGGTTAACAGGGCACCAACAGCAAGGCCAGATCTATTCATCGGCCTCAGCCAGAGGAGTGTGAAAATCTTCCTGAATTCAGGCTTGGCTTGCTGTGAAAAAAGTGATGTGTTTCAGACAAGCTGGCGACAGGCATCTGCATGCCGTAAACTGTGTAAAGCTGCGTATGCACTGTGTCCTAGTAAAAATTTAAAGGGTTTCTGTCACCAGATTTGGGCATACTAAACAGGATGGCATTTGCAATGTGCAAATGCCACCTGATGCCCAATCTGGTTTTCTTACAGTAATCAGATCATCCGTTTTCTTAAAAAAAGCACTTTTATAATATGTAAATTAGGCGTACTAGGTGCAAGAGGCATTTACCTTGCACCTAGTAATCGCCGTGTTCCTACCTCTAGTGCCGCCTCCTTCTTCCTGATTGACAGGGCCAGGCAGCTTGCTCGATGAGCTGCCGGCCCTGACCTCGATCGAAATCCCGCGCCTGCGCCGTGTAGGCTAAATTCTGCGCAGGCGCAGATAGTTCACCCGGCCGCCCGGCTCCTGCCTCTCTCACTGCGCCTGCGCCGTGCGGAGTAAAAGCGGCGCAGGCGCAGTGAGACCCGGGAGCCGGCGGAACTCACTGCGCCTGTGCAAGAGGAAAACATTTTCCCATTTTGCTTTGATAGCGGGGCTAAAAGCATGGCTATCCAGTGATCATCAGACTTCTTGATGTCAATGATACATCTGACATTGCATAAGCAAGCAAGCCTACAGCTCGCCATTCTGGCTTGTGTGCCGGAGAAGCCAGTTCTTTCTAACTCCACCTCCAAATGAGACGATTGGGTGTCCTCGCCGGTGTCATCGACATCATTGTCCTCTTGCTCCTCCACCTCCTCCTCTTACAGTGAAAACTCTTTTTCCTCCTCTATGGCAGATTCCATTTTAATGTCCCCAACAACTATAGAGCAGATAGCAAGATGCATTAGCTGTTCTTCTTCCGCCATCGTCCCCTGCTGCATGAGCCTCAGCATCTGGTTTAAGAGAGAGGGATGACATCATTCATGCTGCAGTGGTCCCTGCCGACAAACTTTGTAGCCTCTTCAAAGGGCTTTAGGACCCGACAGGCATCTCAGATGAGCTACCAATGCCTGACTTCAAAGCAACACATGAACCCTGCTACTGAGACTGTTTGATGCAAGACAAAATCATTCACAGCTTTCTGCTGCTCGTACAGACACTTAAACATGTGCAATCTTGAATTCCCGGGAGTTGGCATGTCGAGCAATAAACTCAATAGCAGCAGGCTGTTCTGAAGTGTTGCTGAAGTGCTTGGACAGTCTCCTTGACTTTGCCAGCACCATACAGAAGCCAATGCACTTATTTAGAAAGCATTGCACCACTAGGTTGATGACGTGCACCATGCAGGGAGCATGTGTTATTTCGTCTAGGTTAGGTCGGCCAGGATGTAGCGCCCATTGTCAATGAGGAATAAAGTCTGAGGAGAACTATGACTGGGTAGTTAATGTACAGGGTTACACTCTGTTTAGAATGGATCATCCAAACCGGAGAAGGGGAGGGGTTTGCATTTATGTAAAGTCCTGTCTAAAGCCCACACTCTGGGAACATATAAGTGAGGGAAATGAACATGTGGAGTCACTGTGGGTAGAAATACATGAAGGCAAAAACATGCTGATAGGAATTTGTTATAAGCCATCTAATATACCAAAATTCACAGAAAATCAACTACTAAAGGCAAATCATTATGAGGTTGTTATTATGGGGGACTTCAACTACCCAGATTGAGACTGGGAAACTGAAAGCTGTAGATCTCATAAGGGAAACTTCTTGGCAACAACCAAAGACAACTACCTGTCACGCTCTGGTGACGAGGCAATAGCCACACCGAGCTTACGAGGGAAGGGAACAGACCAAAACCAGGGAAACGGTCACCTCCACAGACAGCTGTTTCGGGGAATTTGCCCCTCATCAGTGTGGAGTAGGAATCCGGCTAGTGGGAGCAATGCCTTTTCTTAAATAATCTTTTACTAGGCATTGCTCCCACTAGCCAGATTCCTACTCCACACTGATGAGGGGCAAATACCCCGAAACAGCTGTCTGTGGATGGATACCAGGCTTTGGCATAGGTGGTTTCCTTTTGGAGACTGCCTTTCCCTTGGTTGTTCCTTCCCGGTGAAAGGCCTGGCTAGTTTTGACCGTCGTTGAGACACATGATGGTGTCTCTGTGGTTTTCTTTTTGATTTGCATATTGCTTTTCCCAGGGAGCCTTGTTTTAGATTCACCAACGTTGAGACTCGTGATGGTGTCTCTGTGGTGATGATGGTTGATCTCCCTGAGGTCAATCATCTTTTCTTGAATAATCTTCTACTAGGCATTGCTCCCACTAGCCAGATTCCTACTCCACACTGATGAGGGGTAAATACCCCGAAACAGCTGTCTGTGGATGGATACCATGCTTTGGCGTAGGTGGTTTCCTTTTGGAGACTGCTTTTCCCTTGGTTGTTCCTTCCTGATGAAAGGCCTGGCTAGTTTTGACCATCGTTGAGACACGTGATGGTGTCTCTGTGGTTTTCTTTTTGATTTGCATATTGCTTTTCCCAGGGAGCCTTGTTTTAGATTCACCAACGTTGAGACTCGTGATGGTGTCTCTGTGGTGATGATGGTTGATCTCCCTGAGGTCAATCATCTTTTCTTAAATAATCTTCTACTAGGCATTGCTCCCACTAGCCAGATTCCTACACCACACTGATGAGGAACAAATACCCCGAAACAGCTGTCTGTGGATGGATACCATGCTTTGGCATAGGTGGTTTCCTTTTGGAGACTGCCTTTTTCTTGGTTGTTCCTTCCTGGTGAAAGGCCTGGTTAGTTTTGACCGTCGTTGAGACACGTGATGGTGTCTCTGTGGTTTTCTTTTTGATTTCCAATCTTGTGGTTCAGCGGTTCCTCAAGACCTACTCCAATTTGTCTGAATTGCTGACCAAGGTGCGACACATCTGTGCGCATTGCCGTAAGTCAACCATAGATGCTGCCACCCTCAGGGCAGTGCAATGGCGCTTACAACTGCCAGCTCGCCGACTGTTGTGCGACGTGCCCACGCGATGGTATTCCACATTACACATGTTAGCCAGGGTTTACCAGCACTGCAGAGCGATTGTAGACTGCCAGATGACAACTTCCACGAGAACTGGTAGTCAGGTTATTCAGCTTCCTCAAGTCTACAATGAGGAGTGGATGTGGATGTCTGATATCTGTCAGGTGTTAAGCAACTTTGAGGAGTCAACGCAGATGGTCAGCGGCGATGCCGCCATTATCAGCGTCACCATCCCGCTGCTGTGTCTGCTGAAAAACTCACTGCTCAGCATGAAGTCAGAGGCTTTGTGCTTCTCACAGGAGATGGGGGAAGAAGATACGTTGCTTGATAGCCAGAGCACCCTCAGGTCTGTTTCTCAGCGCGTATTGGAGGAGGGGGAGGAGGAAGAGGAGGAGACTGTTGGCGAGACTGAAGAGGGTACCAATGCTCATTCCTTCTTATCTGTTGAACGTGTATGGGCTGAAGAGGAGGAGTTGGAGGAGGAGGAAATGGAGAGTCAGCCTAATGAGGAGAGGGAATTCTTGCTTGTTGGGACTCATGGCTGACTTCATGTTAGGCTTCCTTTCCCGTGACCCTCACGTTAAAAACATTTTTGCCAACACCGATTACTGAGTGTTCACCCTCCTGGACCCCTGGTACAAGCAGAACTTTTACACTCTCATTCCTGTAGAGGAAAGGAGTACGAGAGTGAATCAATATCAACAGGCCCTGGTGCACAAGCTGAAACTATCCTTCCCATCTGACGCTAGCGGCAGAGGACGTAGTTCTGTGGGCCAACTAGCAGGGGAGAGGAGGCGAGAAGGCAGCTTGTCAAGCACTGGCAGGGGAACACTCTCCTAGGCCTTTGCCAGTTTTATGTCACCCCAGCAAGACTATGTCACCCGTGCCCAGTCTAGGCAGAGTAGGGGGGAGCTGTTCAGAAAGATAGTGAGGGAGTACCTAGCTGATCATACCAATGTCCTGCGTGATCACTCTGCTCCATACAACTACTGGGTTGCAAAGCTGGACACGTGGCCAGAACTGGCGCTGTACGCCTTGGAGGTGCTGGACTGCCCTGCCGCTAGCGTGTTGTCAGAGCGGGGCAGCTGGTGGCATCATCACTGATAAGCATACATGCCTGTCAACTGACAGCACTGACAGGCTGATGCTTATTAAAATAAATAAAGCCTGGATTTCACCGGAATTCAAATCTCCACCGGGGGAAAGCAGCTCAACATGAAGATTCTTCATGTATCCTCTCCTCTCCTCCTCCTCCTCTTCTTACACAAACGCTGAGCCCACAGGCAATTTTTCAGAGGGCCAACTGGCTCTCTTTTCAAACAATGTTTAGGGAGGGAAACCTACAGGCCCTCTCTCCAATCAATTTTTTAGGAGCGTCAACTACAGACACTCAAAAACAATTTTTTAGGAGGGTCAACTACAGACACTCAAAAACAATTTTTCAGGAGGGCCAACTACAGACACTCCAAAACATTTTTCAGCAGAGTCAACTTCAAACACTCAAACATTTTTTGGGAGGCTCATCTACAGCCATTTGACTGCAATCTCAGTCTGCTGTGTCAGGGTAAAATTTTATGTGCTTCACCTGCTACCTCAGTCTCACTTGGTCTCACTTGGTCACTCTGTTATCACCGCCATGCTGTGTCAGGGTAAATTTATATGTGGTTCACCTGCTACCTCAGTCTCACTTGGTCACTCTGTTGTCACCGCCATGCTGTGTCAGGGTAAAATTTTATGTGCTTCACCTTCTAACTCAGTCTCACTTGGTCACTCTGTTGTCACCGCCATGCTGAGTCAGGGTAAAATTTTATGTGGTTCACCTGCTACCTCAGTCTCACTTGGTCACTCTGTTGTCACCGCCATGCTGTGTCAGGGTAAAATTTTTTGTGCTTCACCTGCTAACTCAGTCTCACTTGGTCACTCTGTTGTCACCGCCATGCTGTGTCAGGGTAAATTTATATGTGGTTCACCTGCTACCTCAGTCTCACTTGGCCACTCTGTTGTCACCGCCATGCTGTGTCAGGGTAAAATTTTATGTGCTTCACCTGCTACCTCAGTCTTACTTGGTCACTCTGTTGTCACCGCCATGCTGTGTCAGGGTAAAAGTTTATGTGCTTCACCTTCTAACTCAGTCTCACTTGGTCACTCTGTTGTCACCGCCATGCTGTGTCAGGGTAAAATTTTATGTGCTTCACCTGCTACCTCAGTCTCACTTGGTCACTCTGTTGTCACCGCCATGCTGTGTCAGGGTAAAATTTTATGTGCTTCACCTGCTACCTCAGTCTCACTTGGTCACTCTGTTGTCACCGCCATGCTGTGTCAGGGTGAAATTTTTTGTGCTTCACCTGCTAACTCAGTCTCACTTGGTCACTCTGTTGTCACCGCCATGCTGTGTCAGGGTAAATTTATATGTGTTTCACCTGCTACCTCAGTCTCACTTGGTCACTCTGTTGTCACCGCCATGCTGTGTCAGGGTAAAATTTTATGTGCTTCACCTGCTACCTCAGTCTTAATTGGTCACTCTGTTGTCACCGCCATGCTGTGTCAGGGTAAAATTTTATATGATTCACCTGCTACCTCAGTCTTAATTGGTCACTCTGTTGTCACCGCCATGCTGTGTCAGGGTAAAATTTTATGTGCCTTACCTGCTACCTCAGTCTCACTTGGTCACTCTGGGTTCACCGCCATGCTGTGTCAGGGTAAACTTTTATGTGCTTCACCTGCTATCTCAGTCTCACTTGGTCACTCTGTTGTCACCGCCATGTTGTGTCAGGGTAAATGTTTGGGTGGCTCACCTGCTACCTCATCTAACTTGGTCACTTGGTGGTGTCACCGCCATGCTGTGTCAGGCTACATGTTTGGATGGCTCACCTGCTACCTCATCTAACTTGGTCACTTGGTGGTGTCACCGCCATGCTGTGTCAGGCTACATGTTTGGATGGCTCACCTGCTACCTCATCTAACTTGGTCACTTGGTGGTGTCACCGCCATGCTGTGTCAGGCTACATGTTTGGATGGCTCACCTGCTACCTCATCTAACTTGGTCACTTGGTGGTGTCACCACCATGCTGTGTCAGGCTGAATGTTTGGGTGGCTCACCTGCTACCTCATCTAACTTGGTGACTTGTTGGTGTCACCGCCATGCTGTGTCAGGCTAAATATTTGGGTGGCTCACCTGCTACCTCATCTAACTTGGTCACTTGTTGGTGTCACCGCCATGCTGTGTCAGGCTAAATGTTTGGGTGGCTCACCTGCTACCTCATCTAACTTGGTCACTCTGTTGTCACCACCATGCTGTGTCAGGCTAAATTTTTGCGTGGCTCACCTGCTACCTCATCTAACTTGGTCATTCTGTTGTCACCGCCATGCTGTGTCAGGGTAAATTTTTGGGTGGTTCAGCTGCTATCTTAGTCTAACCAAGCCACTCTGGGGTTCACCGCCATGCTGTAAACTGCAATCTCAGTCTTAACAAGTCATCCTGGGGTTCACCCCCATGCTGTAAACTGCAATCTCAGTCAAACTATGTAATTTAGGGGTTCACCACCAAGGTGTGCCAGACTACAATTTTAGCGGGTTCACCTGCAATCTCAGTCACAGACTGTCATTCAGGGGTGCACCACCATGCTTTTCCAAAACCAATTGTTTCTGAGGGTCACCTCCAGACTCTCACCCATGATTTTGTGGAGGCTCGCCACTACACTGTCACCCAAAATTGTCTTGAGGGTCACCGGAGGCTTCTCCCCCACAACTTCAAGGAGGGTTACTACCCAGCCCTGGCACACAAACATTGTCTTGAGGGACACTAAAAGGCTCTGCACCCACCCAGGTGTGGAGACTAATGGGTGGGTGCAGTGTGCATCTTAGCCTGTCTGGAATTAGGAAAGCTGGGCACTGTGCTTGGAGGTCTTTGTGTCTGCTGTGGACAGCGTGGGTGTGGGGTGCGTGTTTGCCCGTCTGGGATGGGGAGAGCTGGGCACTGTGCTGGGAGAACTTTGTGTATGCTGTGGAATACTGGGTGGGTGCGGGGAGGGAGACGCTTATGCCTGCGTTCTGGGGCGGGGGATAGGACAGCAGTGCCAGCATGGGCAGTGGTGTCACCCGCAGGCAGTGATGGACCTTCATTGCACCTAGTTGGGTGATTTCCTAACATGTGCCAGCGCATGTGCCTTGCCCATCTTGGTCTGGGCCAGCACAATTGTCTTGAGGGTCACCACCAGGCTGTTGCCCAGAATTTGGCGTAATGGTACGATTAGGCAGCCTCAGAGGCATCCATGCATGCTGTCCTTGCTGTTTCCTGTCCATTTCCATGGTGTTTCCATCATTTTCTGAGGTTTCCAGGTTTTCACGCAACCTTCCCTGTGCAGAGCTTTGGTCCCCTGCAAAAAATGCTCGAGTATCCCATTGACTTCAATGGGGTTCGTCATTTGAAACGAGCACCCGAGCATCCGGAAAAATTCGACTCGAATAACGAGCACCCGAGCATTTTAGTGCTCGCTCATCTCTAGATGTCATATATCGTGACTTCTCCAAAAATTTCGATACTGTGCCACCTAAAAGGTTAGTAAATAAAATGAGAATGTTTGGACTTGTTCATGTCAAAATATTTTTTTTGTTGGAATAAATCTTTTTATTCAATATTTTATCTTAAATACAGATACATTTAAGATCTCAACCATACGAGGGAAAGAACAAGGATGGTCTCTTCATGTTATAACAACACATTACTAGGAGCAGGTATGCATACAGAAAAATTGTACAAGTCCTTCAAATCTGTAAAGATTCAGCTTGCACAAACAGAGCTGTGATATCAATAAGTAGAACTTCGAAAATGATTTGCACATCCATATTGGGATAGGAAGGGGTTGAAGTTGATATATCGCAAATCTACTTAATAATCCTCCCCTAAAAACCATGTAGTACCAGAGAGTTACTAATTATATCATGCATGTGGAAGGCAGAAAACTGAAACATAGGATAAAAAAAAATCAAACTAAAATATACAATGGAAAATACAGTTAAAGTTCCGGCAGTTCCTGCGGGTGTCAGTGAGGAGGTTCAGGCTATTTCGTCGGTAGTGGCCTCAAAGGGAACAAGTGACCCCCTTGAGGCGTATGGTGGACGAGGCCCATGGCGAAGTTTATGTATGTTTTGAGGGTCTGCTTGGACCCCATTTAAAGTAGGAGGTGGGGGAAAAAATATGGAAAGACGAATATTGAAATATTTACCCTGCTTCCCCTTGAAAATTTAATTTGGACACAGGAAAGCTGGAGGAAAGAGGAGGAAGAAAGGCGGCGGTATGAGTTGATACGGCACACTTTTTCTAATTGGCTTCAGACGTTTGCCATTCTGGCCAGTGTTATGGGTGAGTGCACTCCACAGAATTGCTCAGCCCTTTTTTGCTACATGGACTCGATAGACAAAGCTCATGGGGTCTATGGTTGCATGGCCTGGCTCTGGTATGATGATCAATTACAGCAGCGCAAGGCAGTCTGTCCCTCTTTGCAGTGGGACCACAAGGATATCTCCTTGTGGATGCATTTAATGGTGGCTACACATGCTCGTGCACAGCCTTTTCGTTCAGGGCCCGGGGGTTCACCATCAGGGGCTGGGTCCCCGCCTAACTAGCGATGTTGCTGGCAGTTAATAAGGGGCTGCTTCGGGGCCTCGTGTCGATTTAGGCATGAGTTTGTGACTTTTGGTGGAACGCACACTCAAACAAAGTGTTTCAAGTGCAACGCAAAGTCTCCCTGGCGATTCTGCATGAAAAAGAGAAGACAGTGAGACTTGAAGCAATGCTCTAGTTTCTAAGTGATTATCCAGACAGGGACTCATTTTTGGAGGAAGGTTTTTATTTCGGTTTTGAAATCTTTTTTATGCCTAACGCACCGGTTTCTCGTCCTCGGAACCTGAAGTCAGTCCGACAGCACCCTGACATTGAGGCAGATAAGCTATCCAAGGAGGTGACCTTGGGAAGAATGGCAGGTTCCTTTCTTGACCCGCCTTGGCCCCACTCTCCTTTAAGGGTGGTTCAGATGTCTTTTTTCTGCCTTATAAACTAAGTTACTTTGTTACTATGTAATCGTCAGCATATAATCATCCAAAAGGATTTCTAGTAAGAATGGCATCCAAAGAACCACCATCATATCCAAGACACTGCTATAACATAGAAAGGTAAGCTGTAAAAATAAGAAAATAAAATTAAAAACACATAACACCAAGAAAAAAATTATATTAAAAAAATTACTTAAAAATACATTTAATTCAGAGGAATGGGGCAAAACTCAGAACATCATTTAAGCCTTTGAGTTGCATCGTGTCCAGGGTCTGAATCCATTTTGTCTCCCGTTGAGATAACAATTTCATAGTATTGCCACCCCGCATGCCCAGGTCAACATGGTCAATACCCCGAACCCTCAAAAAGGAGGGGTCTCCCCCATGGCACACGTTAAAATGTTTGGGGATGGGTTTAAGATTAACCAGATCCTTATTCTCCTTAGCTTTGATTATATCATGTACATGTTCTCGAACCCGTACCTTTAACTCTCTAGTAGTTAAACCAATATAGATCTTTAGGCATGGACATGTGGCATAGTATATTAGTATATTACAGCTTTAGTAGAACAACAGATATGTTGAATAATATGATATGTTGTTAGAAGAGGAGTCTGTAAAGTCAGTAGCTTGTATGATATTAGGGCATGCAACACATTTGCCACAGGGAAAACATCCCCGTTTTGGTCCTCTCGATCCAAAAATTGCACCCATTTTTTCAGGATGGTAATATGATTTGACTAAGTAATCATTTAAGTTATTCGATCTCCTAGCTGGTAAAGCTGGAAATGGAGTCAAATTTTTTTCCAAAACAGGATCAGCAGTCAAAACTGGCCAAAATCTATTCAACAAATTGCGCATATCTTCCCATTGAGAATGACAAGTAGTTATATATCTTACCTTATCACCTTATCTTGTACTCTTTTGGGGTTTAGGATGAACCAAACTTGCATGAGTCATATTTCTGGCTCTATTATAAGCCTTTTTTTAAAGGTCGTCTACTGTAACCCCTTTCAAGTAAATGCTTCTTCAGTATGTCCACCTGATATACAAAGTCCCCATCCTCATAGCATTTTTATGTGATGTGTTTCATCTCTATCTTTTATACTATATATACATATATATATATATATATATATATATATATATATACTATATATGTATTTAAGAAATATTATTCTTTTTTCATGTTTATTCAATTAGCTCTTTCTAAATTGGCTTCTAATGAGGGGTTTTTGATGTTGCCTATTACATTCTTTTGGTTGCTATTTTTGATTATGCCCTGTAACCTATTTTTTCTAATCCTCTGAAATGGGTAGAGTGTTTTGGGAGTGCACTTCTGCTGAGACTTCTCCATTTTTCCCGCGTTACACCGTGCACACACAAGACATTCCCGAGTATATTGTGTCGATGCCGTGGAGAATCCTGGAGCAAAATAATATGCCACCAAGTTGTTTATCTTAGTCTTGGACTGATGTGTGGTTCCATGAGCCCACTGTGCCACCATTGGATAAATGGTTCTGGGCAGGCAGGGCTTCTTGTTCTTCATGTAGACTCCTTTTTCTGTCATCACCGCTCCCTTCTTTATTCATTCTTCTTGTTCTTTCTTGAGCTTGTTTCTGTGGAATAATGATCAATTCTCAAGCCTGGGAGTCTATTTTCTTGTCTTCTTCAGTTTCCTCCTTATTTTCTTCAGTTTCCTCCTTCTCTCCTTGTATCATTATAAGATCAACTTCTTTTTCTGCATGCACTTTAGAGCCCTGAGCTGCTCTCTTTGCTGCCAGATCTGCCAAATTATTTCCTCTTGCTTCTGGTGTCTCTGCTTTGTTGTGAGTTTTTAATTTGATGATTGCTACCGCTTGGGGTAGCAGAAAAGCTTCCAAGAAGTGGGCCATGGCCTTGTGATTTCTGACAGGCGTTCCATTTGCTGTTTGCCTTCTAAATGGGACCATAATGATGGTCTGCATCCTGTAAGGGAGTATCTGTAACAGAGTCAAACCCAGATATCTCTTGGCTCATAAGTGCAAGGCAGTCATGTGGTGAGTCCAAAACTTCATCTTCCACGTGCATACCCACATCATGTTCAGTTTCAACTTCTTCTACTTCCCCCCTTCATTGGAAGAGGAAGAAGAGTGGCGGGATTGAGAACTGCACAATGGGAAAGAGAACCATTAGGGCTTTTTCTCATACCTTGATGTCCCAGGGTCCTACAATTTCTCCTCACATGTCCGGGCTTTCCACAGCGGTAACAAATAATTGTGGATCCTCTGTTGGGGTCTTGCCCCGGTTGAAAGGCCATTATGGCAGCCTTAGACTGACAGTTCTGCTCAGTCCCCTTTGTCACTTCGTACAGTTGTGGTATTCAGGCCTTGTCATCAGCACCTGTTTTCTGATAGGCTCTCTCAGTCCCTGTACAAAGGCTTGTTTCCAAAGTTGTTGGTGGGACTTTTCCCGTACTATAAATCCCAGATCATGGAACATCACGTTTAGATGGTGGAAGAATTTCTCAACCGATTTACCTTCTCTTGGGTTATATCTTGTATTCTTTTTGCTTGATCAGCCAGTCTTCCTCCATTTTCCCAATTGCCTGGTGAAACGGTCTCCTGATTCTACAGTTTCATCTGACTCATTATACTCCATATATAGATGCGGTTCCATGACTGGCCAGAATCCATCTCCCACTTTGATCTCCACTCGGGAGGCCAAGTCCTTCCATGTTGCTGAGTAGGTCTTCTGTATTTGTCTTACTTTTGTGTAGAATGGCATAGGCAGTTTGTCTGGATCCGGAAGATTGTTCACTAAAACTATCACCTCCTGTGGCTTCCATGCAACATATTTTGGTTTTTGAAGTGGCTGGAGGGGAGTATGCTCTAGGTCATTTACAAATGAAGAGTATTGCCTATTGCTGCAAGTCATGGGTGTCGACTGAGTCGATGAGCCCTGCCTCGCTTGTAAAGTCACAGTTATTTCAGGTGGGAAAACTAGCTGTCCTGAGGGACCTGGTTGAGAGGGGTCCTTGGAGGCCTGTAACTGTTTAACCCCATATGTAGTGTCAGCAGGAGCCCCTACTCCTTCTTCGGCCTGGTCTTCCGGTTGTTCCTCTTCCCCATTCATGAAGATTCCAGTAGTTAAGATTGCCGCTGAGGCGGCCGTGGAACTAGTTAAGATGGCTGCCGGAGAGGAAGTGGGATTAGTTAAGATGGCTGCCAGAATGGAAGTGGGATTAGTTAATATGGCTGCAGGAGAGGAAGTGGGATTAGTTAAGATTGCTGCCGGAGTGGAAGTTAGTACATAAGGAGTGTCATCCTGTGTGATAACCGGATACAAGGAGGTTGTCCTGGGACGTGGTTTTGACGGGGCTGGAGCTTAATGTGTGGATGTGTGCTCGTCATGTTCCTGGAACTCCATTGCTGACTCCAGAGGCAGTGGAGCTCCCTGCCTGTAACATCTTTGGAGTCTGGCATTCGGGTCGCCTTTGACTTGATGGGTCGTGCACTGAGTGGTTCGACGAGGCGCTCTTATCAGACAGCTTTTCTGTGGTCAGTTAGGTTATGATGGGGTTAGTGGGGATTTAATCCCATTGTTGCTGTTTTTCATTGGTTCTGATGATGAGATGGGTTTGTCGGATTCCAGTATATCGAAACAGGTAGCGGGTTTAGCTTACTACCTGGATTATCTTTGGAGTCTAGTATTCGGATCGCCTTTGACTTGATGGGTCGCGCACTGAGTGATTTAACGAGGCGCTCTTATCAGACGGTTTGCAGAGAATGGTTGCTTTTCTGTGGTCAGTTAAGTCATGGTGGAGTTAGCGGGGATTTAATCCCATTGTTGCTGTTTTTCATTGGTTCTGCCTACGAGACGGGTTTCTCGGGTTTCAGTATATCGAAACAGGTAGCGGGTTTAGCTTACTCGTTTAAACTTTTGAATAGTTCTGATATCACAAAGGAATTTGTGGTGATTCAAGCTTTAAAGGGTTACTGCAAGTCAGTGGCTTCTCTGGATGGTTGTTTTCCGGTATCTTTTGATTTGTTAGTGGCCCTAGTCTTGGATTTACAGTATGTTTGGCTGTCTGTTTACGAGTGCCTATTGTTTTCGGCTGCGTTTTTGGTGCTTTTCACATCAGCGAGCTGATTAGTCGCACTTGTGCGTCTCATGATGGCATACAGCGGGCGGATGTTTCTTGCCACTTGGATCGAGTGTTGTGTTGGTTGCAGAAATCTAAGTCTGATCAGCAGAGGAAGGGGCGTATGAATGAGCTGTTTGGTATAGCTGGTTCAGACGTCTGTCTGGTGCGACATGTCCAGGAGTTTTTGGCACTTCAGCCAGACCGCCACGGGGGTTCCTTGCTATTGAATGACGATGGTAGGGCCCTTTCCCATCTTCAATTTGTGGCAGTCTTTAACCCCTTCAAGCGACAGCCAGTTTGAACCAAATGCCGGAGCACCATTTGTCAAATCTGACATGTGTCACTTTATGTGGTAATAACTTTGGAACGCTTTTACTTATCCACTTATCCACTTATCCTATTTGGTGTTTTTGACTCGCACCTGGTTTTGGCTCACAATAACTGATGGAAATAACTGATCAAATAACTGATATGTGAACAACCCCTTAGAAATTTAGAAGCAAATCTTGAAATTTTTCAGAAAATTTCCAAAAACCCACTTTTTAAGGACCAGTTCAGGTCTGAAGTCACTTTGTGAGGCTTCCATCATAGAAACCACCCAAAAATGACCCCATTTTAGAAACTACACCCCTCAAGGTATTCAAAACTGGTTTTACAAACGTTATTAACCCTTTAGGTGTTCCACAAGAATTAAAGGAAAATGTAGCCAAAAATTCCGAATTTCACTTTTTTGGCAGATTTTCCATATAAATCATTTTATTCCGAGAATAAAGCAAGGGTTAACTTCCAAACAAAAATCAATAATTATTACCCTGATTCTGTAGTTTACAGAAATGCCCCATTTGTGATCATAAACTGCTGTACAGGCACACGGCAGGGCGCAGAAGGAAAGGAACGCCAGGGCAGATTTCACTGGAAAAATTTTAAGTTGCCATGTCACATTTGTTGCACCCCTAAAGTAGGAAACTCCAAAAAACTGACCCCATTTTGGAAACTACGGGATAAGTTGGCAGTTTTGTTAGTACTATTTTAGGGTACATACGATTTTTGGTAGCTTTATATTACACTTTTTGTGAGGCAAGGTAACAAAAACTAGCAGTTTTGGCATCGTTTTATTTTTTGTTATTTACAACATTCATCTGACAGGTTATATCGTGTGATATTTTTATAGAGCAGGTAGTTACGGACGCGGCAATATCTAACATGTATACTTTTTTTTATTTATTTAAGTTTTACACAATATTTTTAGTGTCTCCATAGTCAGAGAGCTATAGTTTTTTTTATTTTTTGGATGATTGTCTCAGGTAGGGGCTCATTTTTTGCGGTATGAGTTGACGGTTAGATTGGTACTATTTTTGGGAGCATACGCTTTTTTGATCGCTTGGTATTACATTTTTTGTGATGAAATGTGACAAAAAAATGGCTTTTTTTTTAGACAGTTTTTATTTTTTACGGTGTTCACCTGAGGGGAGAGATCATGTGATATTTTTGTAGAGCAGGTTGTTACGAACGTGGCGAAACCTAACATGTATACTTCTTTTCATTTATTTACGTTTTACACAATAATATCTTTTTTGAAACAAAAAAAATCATGTTTTAGTGTCTCCATAGTCAGAGAGCTGTAGTTTTTTATTTTTTGGGCGATTGACACAGGTAGGGGCTCATTTTTTGCGGGACGAGATGATGGTTAGATTTGTACTATTTATGGGGGCATACGCTTTTTTGATCGCTTGATATTACATTTTTTTGTGATGAAATGTGACAAAAAATGGCTTGTTTTAGACAGTTTTTATTTTTTATTTTTTATGGTGTTCACCTGAGGGGAGAGATCATGCGATATTTTTGTAGAGCAGGTTGTTACGGACGTGACGATACCTAACATGTATACTTATTTTTATTTAAGTTTTACACAATAATTTCATTTTTGAAACAAAAAAATCATGTTTTAGTGTCTCCATAGTCAGAGAGTTGTAGTTTTTTTATTTTTTGGGCGATTGTCTCAAGCAGGGGCAGATTTTTTGCGGGATGAGATGACGGTTTGATTGGTACCATTTTGGGTAAATACGCCTTTTTGATCGCCTGCTATTACACTTTTTGTGTGGCAAGGTGACAAAAAATGGCTGTTTTAGTATAGCTTTTAAAAAAAAAATTTTTGCGTACTCCTGGCGGGGTGGACCATGTGATGCTTTTATAGAGCCGGTCGATGCGGACGTGGCGATACCTAATATGTGTACTTTTTATTTTATTTTTTTACTTTTTTTTTTCTTCATTTGGGGAAAAAAGGGCGCTTTTTTAAACTTTTTTTAAACTTTATTTTTTTTTTTACTTTTTTACACTTTTTTTTTTTAAACTTTATTTTTACATTTTTTTTTTAATTTATCAAGACTGATTTGGATCTTGAAGTGGCTTAATGGCTATACAGTGCATTGCAATAGTCATCTATTGCAATGCACTGTATCAGTGCTGCACTAAGGCTGATCAGACCCTGAGGGTCTAATCAGCCTTAGGTACATGGCAGCCAGGACGCTTTTGTAAAGTGTCCAGTTGCCATGGTAACCATCGGCCCGCTGCCACTGGAAGAGAGAGGGAGCTCCCTCCCTCTTAACCCCATGGATGCTGCGGGCGGCTACTGACCGTAGCATCTATGGGGTTAAACAGCTGAAATCGGTGCCAGCACCGATTTCAGCTGTAGCAGCAGAGTGTGAGCTGTAATTACAGCTCACACTCTCTGCTGATGGCAGCGGCTCCGATCCTGAGCCGCTGCCATCACATAACACAGCGCAGGAGGGGGCACTACAAAGAGGGGGGGCACGACAAGGGGGGAGGGGAGCATAGGGGCACAGGAGACATCTTATCTGGTTTCAGGCTGCGATCTCCAGAGTGGAGATCGCAGCCTGAAACCGGCATTTTGACAATGAAGCGCTGGATTGGTTAGTCTGCAGAGACTAACCAATCGGAGAGCTTGTTGGCATGGGACCACTCTGATTGGTCCCTTGCCGGCTTCCCCGAGGTCTCTGCTCTCCGGGAGAGTGGAGACTCCGGGGCTGTGACACTTTATAGTGTCACAGTCCCGGTAAGCAGTTTGGACGTAACTGCACGTCCAAATGCCGCAACTTACTTGCACTTTGGACATACAGTTACATCCAAATGCGCCAAGGGGTTAAAAAGGTTATTACTAGGCAAGGCCTCAATGTTAGGGAGTATGCTTCTCATTCATCCAGGATTGGGGCTGCCACGGAAACAGCTACATGGGGTTTTTTTGACAGGCTTGTTCGCACGATTGATAGGTGGGAGTCTGGGAGATTCCATTCCTATGTGTGTCTGTCTAGTTTGTAAAATGTTGTTGTATATTATGTTCCTGTGTTTAATTTTTCCTTTTTATTTCTTTTAGTCTTTGGAATTTGTGTGGTTTGGATCTTGGGTCACTCCTATGTCTATTGGAGGGCCTTGCGTGCCGATGAATGCCCAGATGGCAGGCAGCTCAGTTTCCCTAGGAGTGAGGTGAACCTGCTTTTGATCAGAGTGCGAGGCTTGTTATGGGGTGGAGTGCTTCCAGAGTTGCATTTTTACTCCCAGTTAGACAGGGCACCTGATGTCTTTGTTTTAGATGCTGGAGGGAATGACCTCGGCCTTCGATATCCTAAAATTGTTGTCCTGGTTTCCTGGTATTTTGTTGGTATGGTCGGAATGGTGGCCTGTTTGCGGTGACGATATGCTCGTTCGGTGGAGAAACTGAATAGAGTGCGGGGTAGGGTTAATAAGGAGGTGTCGCATTTTGTTTCCTGTAATGGAGGGGTGGTTGTTCGCCACAGAGACCTCAAAGTGCCTGATCGAGCTATGATGAGGCCTGATGGTGCACATTTGAACAAGGTGGGCATGGACATTTGGAATCTCGGTTTACAGGAAGGTATTGAGACGGCTGTCAGGGTATAGGGGGATTCACAGGGACAAGGGGTTGTGTCTGCTCTTCTTGGTGAGGAGGAGGTAATGCATTGAACGGATTGAGGTGGTAGTTGGGGAACCATTGGACAGATGGCACCCCCCAACAGTGAGTGGTGTAAGGGATCGGTTTCCGGATACTGCAAGTTATCATCCCTGAGTCGGTGTGTTGCGACTGGGTATGTCAGGTCAACCATGACCTCCTCTCCTGGCAGCCTGTCTGAGATTTTAATATATTTATGATGTTCACGATGTTTATAACATAATAATAAAGAGGCTGCTGTGGCCAACCTTTTCCATTGTCACACAGTGTCAAGACTGGTTATTTACAGTTAGATAGATGCTCCCACTCTGCAATACCCTAGTCATGTCACTGGTGCTGTGCAGGTTGGCTGCATGCACTTTGTGTACTGGTTGTGGGTGTTCCTATGTATGATAGTTCTGTGATAAATGCTGCCGCAAACTTTTGTGTATGAACATGGTCTGATTATATATGCAGTTAGTTTGTTGTATCACAGTGCAGTTCTGTCACTCCTTGTCGTTGTGTAGGTTGGCTGCCTGGAACCTTTTTCTGGTTATCGTTTATCCGGTGTATGCAGGTTGTTGTTTGGGGCGTGTTGGCTGCAGCATTCTGTGACTAGTGTGAAATGACACTTGTGATTGTATGTTTTATGGTTCTTGTTACTCCTGGTTCTTGTAGGGTTAACATTACCTGGTCGTCTCCTGGGTGTGGCTTATCAGGTGCTCTCCTTATCCAGCTATGTATTTCTTTGTGCTGTGGGTTTTGGGCTCACTTTTCCATCTTGAGCCTTGCTAGGTGCAGCACCTTTTTTGCCATCAGTGTGGTGTTACCTGGTATAGCATTTTTGTTTGGGCCGTGTTTTGCCAAGTTCTGTTTAGTATCTGTTTTTGTCTGAGGTTTGCCTAGTCTGTATTATGTTTTGCCTCTGTATCCTTGTCCATGTCTAGTCTTGTCTTCTGTGTCTGTTCAGTGTCTAAGTCCATGCTAGCCTGGCAGTGCTAGACTGCCTTTTATCTTGTTTTGTTCATGTTCTAACTTCAGTAAGAGGGTGTAGCATGTTCCTTACTTGCCACATTTGTAGCCTGGTTAGGTTGGTTCTCGGGAGGGAGGACATCTTAGTCCATGTGTGCAGCTCTGAATAGAACTGCTATGTAACAGTGTCTGCACAGGATCTAGTCATCTGCTAGTTTCATGTCTTGTTGTGCAGTTCTGTCTGTTCGCCCATGTACTAACTCCGCATGGGGGAACAGGCATCTGGTAGTCTGGTTCCCATTATGTCTTGTCTGAAGAGCGTCCTGTGTTTTGGTTGGGTTCCTTTTCATGTGCCTGGGTTCCAGTCTAGACTCATGTTTGTGATAAAGTATTCAGTTGGTGTTCTTGTCTTATCTGTGTCGTCATGTTTGCAAGATGTTCCTGAGGCCTGTCTGTATTCCGGAATGTGACAATGCCTTTCCAAGAAATTCCTTTTTGGGAATGTTATAGAGCAGTAAGATGGAATACCTTTCTCTCAGTTAAAAGCGCTCCCACTGTCATACCCTTTAATGTAACCTAAAAACGTGGCGCATGAGTACTAGAAGGAAGAACATAATATGGGATCAAATAGGCAGATAGAGACAAAGAAAGCTTGGACAGTAGGGGGGATACATTGTGGACGTGTTTGAAATTGATTTAAACTCCTTTTGTTAGGCCATTCAGAGTAGTCTTGGGTTCTTTGAGGCACCACACGCTCGCTAATTGTTGATCACCTAGTACTTCATATTCAATGTCCACTCCCAGCACCTCACACTCGTAACACACAGGGAAAGCCATCTTTTCAGTTGAACTGCTCTGTAATAAATCAATAGGTCTGGGAGTCCAAAACCCCATTCAGAGCAAAGTAAAGAATTGGTATCATACTGTATGCTATCCTGGGCTTTCTCCTAATCCGGAGAAAGGAAGAGAAAATAGATTTAGCTATAGAGAAGAAGGACTGAGTAAGAAAAATACTAAAAAGGGTACCAGCTGGAGAAAGGACAGGAATTTAGGCAAGACATATGTGCCAAGTAAGTTCTTGTTCTTGTGAGAAGTAGGATAGCATTTCCTTAACCTTGCAAACCAGTAGTGTGTAATTCGCCTTGTAAAGCATGTCTTTAGTTAGGAAATACCCAGATATTTCAATTGATAGGAATGCCATTTGAAGGGTACTAATGTTTAAGGAGATCTACTACCACATGGTATACAGAGTTATTAAGGGCCTCAGATATAATATATAATATAAGAGAATGTTGTCCAAAAGCTTTTACAATGTGCTCTTCCTGCCTTTGATATGCTAACAAGTGACACAATAACAAAATGGCTTCTGGTGATAGTGATATCACTCAATGGGTGAATCTCACAGAATATTATCAGTATATGCTTTATCATATTTGAGTGGTCTTGGACTGAAGCTCTGGGTGGGAACCATATTTTCCTGTAACACGGACTGATTTTTCTTAGGTCTGCCAGGCTCCTAGGGGTCCCTGACTGGGTCTCTGCCCATGATGGTATTAAGTAGGCTGGGAAATTAGAACAGGTGCCTGTCTGTGGGACGGGAGCTGAGTGCCAAGGGCAATAAGATGTGTTGCATTAACAGTGGCATAGATGTCCATGATGAGTGTTGCAGAGTATGGTTGCTAGGTGCAGCAGAGTCAGTTTAGATCAGACATTGTGGAATAACAGGTAGAGATGAGCGAATCCTAAAAGATTCGGGGATTCGGTATTCGTCCCGAATCCCACCGCGGGATTCGTGGATTCGGGCTGAATCACGAATCCCATTAAAGTCTATGGGAGACCCGAATCTTTTTGCAGGGGCCAAAGGTTCTGCACAGTCAAGTTTGCCCCAACATGTGAAAACCTCAGAAAATGATGGAAACACCTTGGAAATGCATAGGAAACACCAGGGGCAGCATGTAGGGATGCCTCTGAGGCTCCCTAAGGGCGGATCCGCAAAACACGGACAGAGGCCCATCTGCAGTCCGCAATTGATAGAAATGCCTTTTCCTGTCCGTGGATCCGGACAAGAATAGGACATGTTCTATTTTTTTCCGGACCCACGGAACGGAAGTGCGGATGCGGACGGCACACAGTGTGCCGTCCGCATCTTTTGCGGCCCCATTGAATGGGTCCGCACCCGGTCCGCAAATTGCGGATCGGATGCGGACGATTTTTGCGGACGTGTGAATGAGGCCTGAGGCTGATGCTGCAGGTCCCTACCTTATGTAAATTTAGGTCACATGTCACTGCCAGCCAATCACTGCTGGAGAGGTATAGGGGCTGTTACATCACAGCAGGCGTTCCCACAGGCTTCCCTTTGATGCTGATTGGCTGAAAAAAACGGGCATTTCAAATTGGCAGTGACTCACGAATCTTCACGAATCCGCGCTGCCTCGGGATGCCGAGCTGAGCCGAGCCGAAGCGGGCAAGATTTGTGCGAATCCCGAATCTTGCTGCTCCGGCTCGCTCATCACTAATAACAGGAACTGGGTTTATTGGAACATGCATGCAATAACTGAAGGTCACCTTACATGGTGGATGGCACACAGACAGGAAAAAGAAATCAGCGAGTTCACTTCAGTACAGGAAATACAACACACTATAGAAATGTACAGAGAGAGTACAAGTAAAGCACTAGTAACAGCGACGACATCTAGTGTCACAACAATAAACTGCAGTCTTTTCAGCAGAAGTCATTCCAACAATAGACTAAGCTGAAGTTGTATCTCCAACAATGAGAACACAGTCCTGCCACTTCACAAATCACTAGTCAGACCACACATGGAGTACTGACAGACAGACATAGCAGAGCTGAAGAGAGTTCAGATAATGGCAACTAAAGTAATAACTGGAATGGTCTACAGTACCCAGAAAGATCATCAAAATTAGGGTTATTCAGTTGAGAAAAAGAAAATGACTGAAGGGTGATCTAATGACCATGTATAAATATACCAGGGATCTCTCTCTTAATCTATTTATACCCAGGATTGCGACCATGAGGAGGGGACATCCTCTACGTCTAGAGGCAAGAAGATTTCTACATAAACATAGAAGCGGATTCTTTATAGTAAGAGCAGTGAGACTATGGAACTCTGCGCATGAGGAGGTGATGATGGTGTGAATTCACTAAAACAGTTCAAGAGGGACTTGGATGTATTTCTGGAGTGTAATAATATAACAGGTTATAGTTACTATAATTCAAAATAGGTCGTTGATCCAGAGTGTTATTCTAATTGCCTGTTTGGGTCGAGAGATATTTTTTTCCCCCTAAAATGAGGAAAACTGGCTTCTACCTCACAGATTTTTTTTTGCCTGCCTCTGGATCGCCTTGTAGGATAACAGGCTGAACTGGATAAACAGATGTCTTTTTTAGAGTTGAATGAACTTACCTTTTGGCAGGTTCGAGTTTGGGGTTTAATTGAATTACATAATAGATTCCGTTCTCACGGAATCCATAACGTAATTCAATGCCAGTGTGCCAAACGGAATGGCTTTAGAGGCATTCCATTTTGCATGCCGTCATAATACAAGTGTATGTCCAGCAGAACAGAACCCTTGAAGCTGGCCATACACTTGTATTATGTGGCATGCCGGCATTGAATTACATGATGGATTTCGTGAGAATGGAATTCATTATGTAATTTACTTAAACCCCAAACCTGAATTCAAACCTGCCACAAGGCAGGTTTGCTCAACTCTAGTCTTTTTTCAGCCTTACAAACTATGTTACTATGATAACCACTTTGCAGAGTTGGGGTTGCGGGGGTGACAGCGAGCAGGATGTTTGTTGCTTGATGTACTTTAGCAACTGCTTGCCGGTGTGGCTACTCTCGCCCAGGCCAATCAGCTCCAACAAGGCATGGCAACACTTGACATGTAATAGGAAGGAGCGGTCGTGAGAGCGACACTGTGCCCTGTTTGTGTTTGCCTGCCCACATCTTATTTTGCTCTTGCACAAGGCAATGCTTTTGTCTTCCAGCACCATGGAGAAAAAAATGCCAGACAGGAGATAGTCGCGCAGAGCTAGAGGCTGGCTTAGTTCTGGCACATTTTGGGCCTAACTCACCCACAGTGTCAGCAGCATCACCAGATCCTGAAGCAGACATGGCCCTGGCTGTTCTTTGGAATGTACATGGTTTCTGCTCTTTATTGGTTCCGCCATCATCCCCCTCCTCTGATGTTGCCTCCTCCTCAGCAAACCGATCTGGCTCCCAGGTCCTGTTCAGCACACAATTATCATAGGAGTCCTCACCCTCCCTTCTGTTTCTATCAGACTTTCATGGTGGGTTCTTTGGCCCTCCTCTTCTGCTGTGCATTTGCCCCGACTGCCACTGTCGCTGTCCGCAAAGCCAATACTGCAGATACGGGTGCCAATACTACCACCACTAAAACGGCTAAGCCTGCGATCAGTAGCCTCTTTATCCACCTCCTCCTCAGGACAGTACAAATCTCACACATGTCGTCAACCAGGAGACTTTCTTGACTAATCTGTTGTACGGTGTGGTGGGGTTTTCTTGCCACTTCTTAGGAAAAAGGAAGGTGCCCCACTAGGAAGGGGCAGTGAAGACTGAGAGGACTTCATTGAAAGCCTTCTCTGGTGCTGAAAGGAGGAGGAGCAGGAGAACTTTTGTGACCCCTGACTCCGTGGCAAGGTGTCAGACTCCGAAATCACCTCATCATCCTGCTGCCACTGAGAGGAGGACTGAGCTATCCAATCCACAATCTCATCCTCTTTTTCCTCAACAATAATGCTGCGCCTTTCCAAACCCAGCATGGACAACTGCTGCCTACTACTACCCACATTCTAGGCCTGGGTCTTTCGTTTGAAACCCATCTGTATCCCAGACATTCTTAGGCTTAAATGTGCACAGTCACACAAAGTATTGACTGGTTTGCAAATTTGTTTTGGGGAACTTAAAGACAGAAGGAATAATAAGATACCCTTTACACAAACACACTGATGGCAGTGAGAAACAAAAAGCTAGCTGAAGATCATCAGCCACAAGTAGTCATGGACTGAGTAATGACGCAATCTCATCTGTGCTACAACCAGACTTGAAAAAGGAGCCCAAGAGCTCTGAAATGTGTTGTCTATTAGTTTGCAGAGTCCTGTTGCATTTTTTTTCCTTCATGTTTCTAGCCACGGCAGTGTGCACCTGTGCATTTGAATGTGCTGACTGACCCCCTTTTTCTTTACACACTAATAAGCTAATAAAAAAAAAATTAACTGTCTGGAGATGCCCTGAAACGGATTTCGGACTAGTATTTCAAGTGTTTTCACTGATATTTTAAATGCTATAATTGATCCTCTGGATGGTAATACACTTGTATGGGATCTGAACTGTTGGAGCATAAAACTCACACGCCTGCTTCACACTGTACACCCTTCAAGCCTTTTTTGTTACCAAGTCCTTTAGGTTAAAAAAAAATTACCACTCTAAAGTAACAAGTTATTTTACTTTTTTCACAAAGACAGTAACTGTTGCCCAACGATGGACAGTAATGGACACCTAATAATGGACGCCCACTGACTAAGAGTAACTTACAGATAGTAAAGGATGCCCAGTGACAGTTACAGATTGATAGCAGTGGCGTAGCTACCAGGGAAGCAGGGGAAGCAGCTGCTTCGGGGTCTGTGAGCAGTCACTGTACTTTGTCAAGCCGAGGCCCTGTCAGAGCAGCTGACTGCCCTGCACCAGGTCCAGAGTCCTGCACTTTTCACCCCTGACACTGACCTGGACATCAGTGACATTGCTCCGCCTCTCCCGAGCATCAGGATGGTCCGACGTGGGTAGGGCTATGATAGCTCCACCCCTTTCCTACACGCGATTCTTGCAGCCTGAACCTTCCATACCCAGCATGCTGAACATCAGTTGGATTGCCACAACTGCGCCAGTGATGTGAGTGACAGGGGAACTGGGGTTGTATTCAGCTTTCCCAGACTGTCCTCATGTCTCTGCACATGTGACATGCAGTACAGTAGGAAAGCTGGGTGACATTACATTATGAGATGTCATCCAGCTTCCCTGCTATCCTGCATGGCACAAGTGCAGAGGCATTAGAGTATGGGGGAGAGGCACAGCAGGAAAGCTGGGCGTCTATATATGTATATTGTGTGTGCATCCATGTGTGGACAGTGTGTGTATGAGTGTATCCATGTATGTGGAGAGTGTGTGTATGAGTGTGTCCATGTATGTGGGGAGTGCATGTATGTGGAGAGTGTGTGTATGAGTGCATCCATGTATGTGGAGAGTGTGTGTATGAGTGTGTCCATGTATGTGGAGAGTGTGTGTATGAGTGTGTCCATGTATGTGGGGAGTGCATGTATGTGGAGAGTGTGTGTATGAGTGCATCCATGTATGAGAGTGTGTTATGAGTGTGTCCATGTATGTGGAGAGTGTGTGTATGAGTGTGTCCATGTATGTGGAGAGTGTGTGTATGAGTGTGTCCATGTATGTGGGAGTGCATGTATGTGGAGAGTGTGTGTATGAGTGGCCATCCATGTATGTGGAGAGTGTGTATGAGTGTGTCCATGTATGTGGAGAGTGTGTGTATGAGTGTATCCATGTATGTGGAGAGTGTGGTATGGTGTATCCATGTATGTGGAGGAGTGCGTGTATGAGTGTGTTCCATGTATGTGGAGAGTGTGTCCATGTATGTGGGGAGTGTGTGTATGAGTGCGTCTATGTATATGGTGAGTGCATGTATGTGGAGAGTGTGTCTATGTATATGGTGAGCGCATGTATGTGGGGAGTGTGTGTATGAGTGCGTCTATGTATATGGTGAGCGCATGTATGTGGAGAGTGCGTCCATGTATGTGGGGAGTGCGTGTATGACTGCGTCCATGTATATGGAGAGTGCGTGTATGACCACGTCCATGTATGTGGAGAGTGGGGGCCCCATACAAAAATTTGCTGTGGGGCCCAGTCAGTTCTAGCTACGCCTCTTGGTTGGCTCTGTGCTTGGTGAACTGAGAGAAGTCCGCAGCATTGCTTGTGTCTTCTCAAACAGCTGATCGGTGCGGGTCCTGGGTGTCAGGCCCCCACTGATCAGATATTGATGGCCTATCCTGAAGATAGGTGCTCAGTAGAAACATCTCGGAAAACCCTTTGAAGCCTGGACACAACTGCACTGACTCAAGGTCCCAAACATGTTGACTTAATAGATATGGGAATGTAGCCCTCTTGACCTTGCCTTGGAGAATCTCTGACATCCACTGTTCACTTGTTAGACTATTTTTGAGGAAAGCAATGTTGTTGTACCCTTCATCCCTCTGAACCATGCAGACAATAACCAACTTAATTCTGTCGGCGGCCTCCTATAGTGCAAGCGGCACCTCCAACCGCCACATGTCAAGAGCGACAATACATCAAGCTTCTGTCTGCAGCCTCCTGTGTATACTACGACTGGTGGAGGAGAGGTTTGACACAACTACATACCAGATGACAGCCTTCATCCTATGGCCAGCTGAGGAGAGCTCTCTTGTACGACCTGCAGCTAATGAGCCGGTTTCCCGGTGTTAGGAGAACGCAGGTCTCTTGAAGACGCAAGCCTTCATGATGGTATCCATCGTCTTACCAGACCCATGAGCCGTAACACAACTCCATCTTCTTGTGTCACGAGAACAGATGACAGACAATGAAAGGACAAATGAGCAAGACTTGGATTAAGACGTCAAAGCCGAGGTAAGAGATATTGGGAAAATGACTCAAAGCCTTCAGATTTCTTTCTCCAAGACGCAGTCATGTTCCGCTATATATAATCATGAGAAGGATTACATCTCATAAAGTCACAGATATTCTGCTATCATAAGAGCAATATTCCCACAGAAAAATCAGTCTCATCATTGTAACAGTTGTTTCGACATGGAAAACCCTCATCCAGTTGTTGGTCAACCATAGGACTGTGTGTATTTCATATCTCATAGGACTCATATTTGTTCTCTTAAAAAACAGAGAAAAAAATATAAATCTTAAAAAAAAAACAGAGAAAGAGGCACACATAGTATTCCACTGTAAAAACAACATGCAAGCCAGTTCTCCTTCCAGAACGAAAGGAGTATTGAATGTCCCTATATTATGCTTCTCAAAATGAGAGGATGTAAGTCAGTTCTCCTCCCAAAAGAACAGTAATACGGAGTGTTACGGAGAAAATTACCCTGGCTAGCTGAGTGTCCTTTGTGGTGGTCTTAGGGATGCTGTTTCTCATTAGGGAGACCACTTAGTATGCATGAGGGGTATTGTAGTCCAGACAATGCTGCTTTGCATTTCTTGGGGAAAACATTTGCAGAGTGGCATATCTTACTTTTGCTAGAAAACTGGGGGTCAGTCAGCACATCTAAGTATGCAGGTGCACGTCACCATGGCTGCAAATAGAAAAGTAAAACACATAAAAATGCAACAGCACTCTGCAAACATAAACAATAAAATGAGTACAATCTAATACTGCCATACCCACTATCTACACGATACTAGCGCTACATTGTAAATGTGAGATTCTTGGCAAATACTTTTGTACAAAATATCTGTGCCCGTCTGCCAAACGTCAAGGCGATCTCTTTAAGACGGGAACTTAACACTAAATACCATAGTCACTAAGTGCCATAGCACTTTCTCGCAGTTTAGAGTGGAGGCGTGACTGACTCCACCACCATTTTGGTCGTGCACTCCTAACTAACCTGTTTGCCTTACAGGCTGATTTTAATTAGAGCAAGCATAAATCTGTGTCCTGCTCTCCCTATATGCCTTGGAGGCCAGTTGGCACCAGGAGAGGTGGAATACAGAGTGGGCTCAGCGTTTTGTGTGGAACCTGCATTCCCTGAGCGTAACAGAGGTCAGTGTGGCACCAATATCATATTGTGTGGGCTCGGCATGCGTCTGGAGCCTGCATTCCCTGAAATCAGTGGAGGCCATTTTGGCACCATAAGAGGTACAATATAACGTCGGCTTAGCATGCATGTGGAGCCTGCATCCTCTGTAGTTAATGGAGCTGCTATGGCACTTGGTGACTATGGTATTTAGTGTTAGGTTCCAGTCTTAAAGAGATCTCTTGACGTTTGGCAGATGGGCACAGATAATTTGTACAAAGTATTTACCAAGATCTCACATTTACAACGTAGCGCTAGTATCATGTAGATAGTGGGTAATGGCAGTATTATATGTACTCTTTTATTGTTGTGTTCCGCTGTTGCATTTTTTATTTTATTTATTTTTTTGTGTTTACATATCTTACTTCTGCTGGCTTTTCTTTTTTTTAAGCAAAAGCTCATTTGCAAATTGGCTTTCCTTCCAAAAATCACAAGAAATTATGCCTTTGTTAGTATCTGAATTTTTGGGGAAATTTGTTGATGAATTTAGAATCAGTAGAATTGATTTGCTCATCTCTAATACATATGTGTCCACCTTATTTTTAACTCAAATGTGGTTTAAAGACAGGCTGCAATTCTCAACACAACCACTGGGTGCCTGCTCAGACAAATAGAGGATGGAAATCTAGTGACAGAATATCAAAAATCATGTTTTGAAAAGCTAGTCCTCTGAAGACATGTCCAGGCAAGAGGAGAGGTAAGGAAGGACACATTTGTAATAGTGGGCCAGTTAGGAAGCAGTCGAGGTGAGTGGCACTAGTCATAACACTGCACCGCTACAGGGAATAGACACAGCTGGAGCAGTCCAGAGCATAGGGGTAGTGAGATGCTCCTGCCTCTATTTAACAGCCAAAGCCTATAGGGAAGCCAAGTCAGAGACAACCACACAAGACAGACCACCACCATTAATACCACACAGAGGCTTTAACGCTTAGATGATGGATAAGCCTGAGCCTTTATTAAGAGACTTTTGCAACAATGTTTTTGCCCCAAGTAAGATTCTAACTGCTAAGTTGGTTGCCTCTTGTGTGGAGCCTGTAACCATCAAGCTTATTGCCCTCTGTGAGATTACTAAATAAACATCTTTTTCAGGTTGCTCCTGAATCTTCTTCCTTCCACCACCCTACAGTAGGGGGCATCACATACCACTCACAGCCCGACAGACCCTCTGCCCCTGACTGTACCATGGATCTCACTCTAGTCCTACAACTCCAGGTCTATCAGATGTTTCATATCTTTTCTGCTGTTTCTTTTGATCAGAATATGCTGGAAATGAATATCATAAATTAATTCCACTGATTTAAGAAAAACACCGATCATTCCCTGTAATGGACTCATTTATGACTGTCATTCCTCAATTGTCTATCCATGCCTTGTATTTAATGGGGTCAAATTTACTAGGTAAATTTCTAGACGTAGAGATGTCAGTAGGTACAGTAGTAGATACAGTAACTTCACTAGATACAATACAAGGTACAGTGATGTCCGTAGGTACAGTAGTAGTTACAGTGATGTCAGTAGTAGTTACAGTGATGTCATTAGGTACAGTACTAGGTACAGTGATATCCATAGGTACAGTACTAGGTACAGTGATGTCATTAGGTACAGTACTAGGTACAGTGATATCCATAGGTACAGTAGTAGTTACAATGAGGTCAGTAGGTACATTACTAGGTACAATGATGTCACTAGGTACAGTAGTAGATACAGTAACTTCACTAGATACAATACAAGGTACAGTAATGTCCGTAGGTACGTAGTAGTTACAGTGATGTCAGTAGTAGTTACAGTGATGTCATTAGGTACAGTGATGTCACTAGGTACCATAGTAGCTACAGTGATATCTCTCTGTACAGTACTAGGTACAGTGATGTCACCTGGCACAGTGCACTAGGTACAATGATGTCCATAGGTTACAGTAGTAGTTACAGTGATGTCATTAGGTACAGTAATAGGTACAGTGATATCCATAGGTACAGTAGTAGGTACAATGATGTCACTAGGTACAGTAGTAGATACAGTAACTTCACTAGATGCAATACAAGGTACAGTGATGTCACTAGGTACATTACTAGGTACAATGATGTCATTAGGTACAATACAAGGTACAGTGGTGTCATTAGATAAAGAGTAATAGGTACAGTAATGTTACTAGGTACATTATTAGGTACAATGATGTAACTAGGTACAGTACAAGGTACAGTGATGTCACTAGTTATGTTTCTAGGTACAGAGATGTCACTGGGTAAAGCATATAAGTATAATGATGTAATTAGGTACAGTGATGTCAGTACAGTAGTAGTTACAATGATGTCACTAGGTACTGTAGTAGTTACAGTGATGTCAGTACAGTAGTAGTTACAATGATGTCACTAGGTACTGTAGTAGTTACAGTGATGTCACTAGGTACTGTAGTAGTTATAGTGATGTCACTAGGTACGTTACTAAGTATAATGATGTCATTAGGTACAGCAATAGGTACAATGATGTCATTAGGTACTGTAGTAGTTACAGTGATGTCACTAGGTACTGTAGTAGTTACAGTGATGTCACTAGGTATGTTACTAAGTATAATGATGTCATTAGGTACAGCAATAGGTACAGTGATGTCACTAGGTACTGTAGTAGTTACAGTGATGTCACTAGGTACTGTAGTAGTTACAGTGATGTCACTAGGTACGTTACTAAGTATAATGATGTCATTAGCTACAGCAATAGGTACAGTGATGTCACTAGGTACTGTAGTAGTTACAGTGATGTCATTAGGTACGTTACTAAGTATAATGATGTCATTAGCTACAGCAATAGGTACAGTGATGTCACTAGGTAAGGTATCTAAGTACAATGATATCAGCATTCCTAACCTAGGACCCTAGGAGATTCCCAGTCTACACAATCTTCCTCTATGTTGTGGTCTGGTACTAGGAGGACTACTGTCCATCACAAGGGAGACACCACATGAAAACCCAAAAGTCTCCACAACTTGTTAGTCATTAAAATTGCTGTTATTGTTCTCCGGCGATTTGAGTGAAATGTTTCCTTGTGAAACAAAAAGTAACTTTTCGTCTACAAAAACTCATCTCTACAAAATACATCAAAGTCGCTCAGGAAACAACACGCAGCAAATGTCAGGAGCGGATCTGCGCGACGCATGAAAAGCACCGTTTTTTCATTTCTCATATCGGATAGATTTTCTTTCTTGTCGTATCTTCCCCAGCGTGTGTCCTGAGCGTTTATCTGCCTTCCTCTATCTCTTTGGCATCTTTGTTCCTTTCACATCCAGATATGAACAAAATATCTTTGAAATATAAATGATACGTTTTACATCGCAAAATAAAAGAGTCGCAGCTCCCAGAATTCCTCGCACTCAAGAGACACAACAACTGGGTGCAAGCAATGGGCAAGCAATAACAGGTTTTTGTAGATTCCACTACAGAAGGAGTACCCTTAAAGGGGACCTGTCCTCATTCCCACCGATCGTGTGCATGAGACCTTAGTCAGTAAGGGGACCATTCTTAATACAGTATGTGACTCAGGATCAGTACAGGATAAGTAATGTATGTACACAGTGACTGCACCAGCAGAATAGTGAGTGCAGCTCTGGAGTATAATACAGGATGTAACTCAGGATCAGTACAGGATAAGTAATGTATGCACACAGTGACTCCACCAGCAGAATAGTGAGTGCAGCTCTGGAGTATAATACAGGATGTAACTCAGGATCAGTACAGGATAAGTAATGTATGTACACAGTGACTGCACCAGCAGAATAGTGAGTGCAGCTCTGGAGTATAATACAGGATGTAACTCAGGATCAGTACAGGATAAGTAATGTATGTACACATTGACTGCACCAGCAGAATAGTGAGTGCAGCTCTGGAGTATAATACAGGATGTAACTCAGGATCAGTACAGGATAAGTAATGTATGTACACAGTGACTGCACCAGCAGAATAGTGAGTGCAGCTCTGGAGTATAATACAGGATGTAACTCAGGATCAGTACAGGATAAGTAATGTATGTACACAGTGACTCCACCAGCAGAATAGTGAGTGCAGCTCTGGAGTATAATACAGGATGTAACTCAGGATCAGTACAGGATAAGTAATGTATGTACACAGTGACTGCACCAGCAGAATAGTGAGTGCAGCTCTGGAGTATAATACAGGATGTAACTCAGGATCAGTACAGGATAAGTAATGTATGTACACAGGGACTCCACAGCCCCAGAATAGTGAGTACAGCTCTGGAGTATAATACAGGATGTAACTCAGGATCAGTACAGGATAAGTAATGCAATGTATGTACACAGTGACTGCACCAGCAGAATAGTGAGTGCAGCTCTGAAGTATAATACAGGATGTAACTCAGGATCAGTACAGGATAAGTAATGTATGTACACAGTGACTGCACCAGCAGAATAGTGAGTGCAGCTCTGGAGTATAATACAGGATGTAACTCAGGATCAGTACAGGATAAGTAATGTATGTGTACAGTGACTGCACCAGCTGAATAGTGAGTGCAGCTCTGGAGTATAATACAGGATGTAACTCTGGATCAGTACAGGATAAGTAATGTATGTACACAGTGACTGCACCAGCAGAATAGTGAGTGCAGCTCTGGAGTATAATACAGGATGTAACTCAGGATCAGTACAGGATAAGTAATGTATGTACACAGTGACTGCACCAGCAGAATAGTGAGTGCAGCTCTGGAGTATAATACTGGATGTAAATCAGGATCAGTGCAGAGTAAATAATATACTCGATTAACAAGGTGAATCTAGTAATTCTACATGTAAAGTGTATGATGGTGATTGGAGGTGACATTGGCTTCAAGTTTAAGTAGTAATAAAAACCCAACTCCTTCTTGTTATCACAGATATTCACCGGCTCTATACAGTACGTTGTCTCATAAAATGCCGGAAATGTATTCTTGGCGTTATGAGTAACACAGAGGCTTTATGTGGATTTGTAAAGGTTGTGATATTGTGCGGCAGAGGTTTGGGGGATCACGCTGGGAACATTTTGTGTCTCTCATCTATTAATAATCCGGTTTTATTTCTTGGTCTCTTTCAGTTGGGATTGGTCCTGTGGTTCTCTATAGACTTTCTTTTGTCACGCAAATTTACAGACGAAAAAAAGTCCTCATCTTGAAGTGTATGGGGGCGGAGCGGCAGATAGCTGCCACCAGAGCTGTGCATGTTCATGGCTGATTGTGAAGGGCTCTAATAAGTAAGTATGTCGAGAGTCCTCACAGGCACTGAACATACCGCTTAAACCCATACAACTGGAATTTTGTGGCAACAAAGTAGCCCTAGATGGGTTATCTATCACTTGGGCATTGAAAATCAGGGTTTCTCAAGCTCAATAAAGAAGCGCATTCAAATCAGCTATCACTGGGACCCCCAAGTGCTTATCAAAGGTGATGACTAAAGAAGGGTTGCAAATGTGCATTATGCAGATTTACTCAATGATGATTGCATACCTACCAACCGTCCCGGATTCAGCGGGACAGTCCCGAATTGCAGTGGCTGCCCTGCTTTCCCGGTACGGGGGAGGCATGTCCCGGTTCATGGCAGCTGCCCCTGCGTCCAGTTGCCTGTATGGTGATGAAGCAGAGAGCCGGCATCGGCTCACTGCTTCATCCATAATCCCTCCCGTGCCCCCTGCAGGCTCTCCATACCTCCCTGCCGCTCTCCACACATTCGGTCTGTGTGGAGGGTGGGGTCAGCAGCAAATCATCCTTGGCTCCGCCCTTTCCAGACTAGAGAAGAAGATGTCCTTCTGGTGATGCTGCTAGGAAGAAGGTAAGTATTATGGTGTTTATTTTTTTCAGTTATATATTTTTTTCAGCATATTACTGGGGGCATAACATTACTGGGGAGCACAGTTTGGGCATATTACTGGGGGCACAGCATTACTGGGGGCACAATGTGGGCATATTACTGGGGGCACAACATAAACTGGGGATACAATATGGGCACACTACTGGGGGCACAACATTACTGGGGAGCACAATGTGGGCATATTACTGGGGGACAATATATTACTGGGGGCACAATGTGGACAATTACTGGGGGCACAGCTGGTCATATTACAGGGGGGCACATAATTGGGGAATAATTCATATGTGGGGCAGTAAGGGGACTGGATGGGATTAGGTGTATAGTTATGTTTTGGGTGGCGGTGTTAGAGGCGTGGCCTAATGCCGAAAAGATTTGCTGTGGCGCGCAAAGCACGCCGCATAATTTGTCTCTCTTTCTACCTTTCCAAAGTTGGGAGGTATGTGATTGGCCCCGTCACATGCTGCTAATGTGGGTTTACACTGCCGTACCATGAGGCTCCTGAGATAGCAGGACTTGATGCTTGTTTGCCCCATTCCCTTTCTATGACCCTTGTGTTAATTCCTCATTTGTAGAACTTTTGGAGAAGGAATCCCTGACAACTAACTAAAATAAAGGATGCAGCCAACCTGAACTTGGCCTCTTCTCCCCAGGAGCCCCAGAGAACCCAGTTCATGTTCCATGGTATGACCACCCTTGGATTTGTTTGCTTGTAAGGGTAATGGGTAATCCTCATAACCCATGTGCTCCTAAGTTATCTGGGTGGTTGGAATCTGAGAAAGGTAGGGGCATAATGGACACAAAGATGGTCAGAGGCACAGAGCTACTCCAATGCTAAATGACTGGTCCAACCCTTTCCAAATAGACTAGGTTGACTATATCCGAGAGCAAACTCTCGGGAACCCATGATTGCACAGTAGGATGGACTGTGAGTGGGCTTTGGGACAGCCCAATTTGGTAGGAACTCCCATAGGGTTTGAGATCCATGTCTGTAATTTATGGATCACCCTAGAAGGTCAAGCCAGAATCAGAAAACCCACAAACTTTCTAAAGCGAAATGTAGCATTACGTGCCAGCCTTTCAAATGACAATGTAATATATGAATGGGCATGAGGGTTTGGTGATGGTGCACAGTGGGGTTTTTTTATCCTCCAAACATAGTCTCATGGAAGGAAACCACTAAGGAAGCTTGCTCCTGTCCAAAAAATATTCATACCCATCATAAGTTACCCCGAGACCCCATGTGTGTTCCACAATGCTTCTGGGAAAGTTCTGGTGAAATTTCCAATGGAGATATGAGACAAAAGTGGAACTTTTTAGCATGAATGCACAATGCTAAGTGTGGAGGAAAAAGAGTACCACAACACCAAAACTTCATCCCACCTGTGAAGCCTGGTGGAGGGTGCATCATGGTTTGGGGCTTGTGTACAGGACATTTAGGGATTGAGTATGGAGGAGGAACATCATAGTTTGGGGCTAGTAGAGAAGGTGTCATGATTTGGTGCTTCAGTGGGGGACATTTTGATTTGAGGCTGGTGAAGGAATCATCATGGTTTGGGGATTTTTGAGGGGACATCATGGTTTGGGGCTGTTGGATCGAGTATCATGGTTCAGGGTTGGTGGAGGGAGCACTATGGTTTGGGGCTGGTGGAGGAAGCATCATAGTTTGGAATTAGTTGGAGGAGACATCATGATTTGGGGCTGGTGGAGGAAGCATCATGGTTTGAAACTGGTGGAGGGAACATCATGGTTTGTGGCTGATAGAGGAGCATCATGGTTTGGAGCTGGTGGAAGGATTCTTTACGGTAAGAGCAGTGAGACTATGGAACTCTCTGCCTGAGGAGGTGGTGATGGTAAGTTCACTAAAAGAGATCAGGAGGGGCCTGGATGTATTTCTGGAGGTAATAATATTACAGGTTATAGTTACTAGAGAGGGGTCGTTGATCCAGGGAGTAATTCTGATGTCTGATTGGAGTCAGGAAGGAATTTTTTCCCCTAAAGTGAGGAAAATTGGCTTCTACCTCACAGGTGTTTTTTTCCCTTCCTCTGGATCAACTTGCAGGATAACAGGAAGAACTGGATGGACAGAGGGCTTTTTTCGGCCTTATAAACTATGTTACTATGAATGGTCAAGTCACAGTCTTGACCTTAACTGTATGGAGATGCTTTGGCCTGAAGAAGGCTGTGCACACAAGACTTCACAGAAATAGTGGTAAACTGAAACACATTTGCAGGGAGTGATGGTTAACAAATTCCTCCTCGATGTTGTGAAAATCTTATTGCAGCTCGAAGAAAGGTGGAGGTGATTGCTGCTAAAGGGGATCTACAGGTTAGTAAATTCAAGGGTTCACTTATTTTTCTCCCTGCACTGTGGATGTTTTCTCAATGTGCTCAGTAACACACACAACTGGTACTACTTTCTGTATGTTATTACTTAGATTGTTTCTGTCTAATTAAATTACAATCCGGCCACATTTTATTATATCAGTTCAGAAATCCAGGCAGGTCCAAGGGGCTCACTTACGTTTTCGTGCAGCTGTATATTATTTTTTCATGATTTAGATGAAGAACACGATAGAGATCACTACCATTACAGCCCATGTACTTTATAATGTCTATATAATCTTATCCTGAGGCCACTGGGTGATAAGTACTCAGCTATATAAAGCCCATTACGGTGCTGACCATGGTGCTGAACCTCTCAATCAGACCTTCTCAGTGGTGGCTCCACACAAGATGGACCTTTTATACATTTCCCTCCAGGTGTCCTTTTCCCAATCACTGGCTGGTGATTATCACACTTGAGATTTGGCAGCAATCTTTAAGGAAAGCCTGTACGCCGCGTGAGGTGACTGCGGTCTACTGCTGATAATGGTTTTACGTCAACAGATTGGAGGCATTAAGTGTCTACTAAGGGCAAAATCTGTTTCCTATCTCCCATTCTCATTCCCTCTCAAGGGTTCCTGAAGGCATTGAAGTGAGGCAGATAGCAAAGAAATGCTACTGCTTTTAGCACAGTCAGCAGGGGGCGCCACCTTGTCCTATATACTGTAATCACAAGAGATTCATTCAAAGCAATAATCGTGAACTATCATCTGGTGTATAATTAACCCTGAACCCATAAAACTAGATCTTCCGTATACCACAGATTTCTGGGACCCTAAGCAGAGTTACAGTATGTCTGGGGGTCCCTGTCGCACTGCTAAGCTCTGCTGCGGTCACACTGCTAAGCTCTGTCCCATCACACCGCTAATATTGTGAGCAAACCGTGTAATGCCACCTTATGTGTATCTCACACAATATGATGACCCTTATGTGCCTTTAAAAGGTTATTCCCATCTTGGATCCTAGCGATATGCCCCCATTGTCTTATAGGTGCGGGTCCCACCGCTGGGACCCGCACCTATATCGAGAACAGAGCCTCCAAAGTGAAGGAGGGCGCACTGCGCATGCGCAGCCGGCTTCCATTTATTTTTATGGGGCGGCCGAAAATAGTCTATTTCCGTCGGCTACATAGAAACAAATGGGAGTGGTGGCCGCACTTGCGCGGTGAGGTGGGACCCGCACCTATCAGAAAATGGGGGCATATCCTAGCGATATGCCCCCATTGTCTAAGATGGGATAACCCCTTTAAGAATAATGTCCTCAACACAGAGTAATGTCCCCTTATGTGCCCCCAAAACAATATGGTTCCCCCCACATTCCTATAACAAAGAAGCAGATATATCAGTGCAGTTCTGCTCCACTCTGTCTGGTAGCTAGGAGCAGCAGGTGCAGTGATGTCACTTCATCGCATCATCTGGGCAGCAAACCACCGCTGCAGGGTGAACGGTACAGCAGAGAGCTGAAGGTTCCCTGCTTCACCATTGTATTTAACTATATACATATTCTGAGGTTGTGGACGCAATTGAAATGCAAATGCTGTTGCCAGGGCGCACCCCCCCCACACACACACACACACCATATCTGGGATCTCACATATTGGCATGGCCTGCGTGGTGGCCAAATCTTCCCCTGCAGCATGCCATTTACCGCTACTCTGCTCTATGAATCCAGTGCACTGAGCTCTGCTATGCCCAGCAGCAGCAATCAAGTCACATTTAACCATTTCTATTCTGTGATTTATAACCATGAAACATCATGCCACTTCCTGAGCTGTGTCCTATGATTCTATCATCAAGGCGACCCCTCTCCATCACTCTAGTGCCTGAGCAATAGGTTCCCTAGGTTCCAGCAAGTTGTTTTTGCTGTCTTTCTTGCTATTAGCTTGGTTAGTCCTAACTATGCACTCCTGTCTGCCACCTGACCTGACCTTCTTCCTGACACTTGTGTTGCAAGAACTCTGTCAGAGTTGACCTTCAGTCTGGTTAAGCACTAATTCTGTTACCTGATTTACAAACTACAAATTACATTTATATATCCATAAGAAGTGCTATATATGACTAATAGGTGGGGCTCCTATCTCTGGGACATCCACCTTTTAGCAAACCAAGCAAATGTAGAGGTGGTTGGGCATGTGGCTCTTTCCAGATCTATGGTGGTTATGGAAATAGTCACAGCCCATCTGAAGAAAACTCCACTAGTCAAGTGTCCAGGTTAAGGAATGAGAAAAATAGACAAGAACTTCTAAAAAAGTTTTGCCAGTTCTCTACAAGCCTAGACTATAAGAGGGGGAAGGGGGGGGGGGCTGGTGGAGAGGAAGAGCATTTAATTGCTTCAAGCCCATAGAGTGAAAGGGGGCCAAAGTCTGGTTAGTCCCAACCCCTATAAAGGTTTCTCCAAAGGAATTGTGATTTAAACAATAAAGGGGCTAAAGAGCTCACCCAAGGGTTGTAGAAAGTGTTAAGGCCCTGGGTGGAACATTCAGCATCATAATATGGGGGCCCATTTTGATCTGTTCTATGTTGACCGTCTCTTCTCTGCACACCGCCAGTCCCATAGCAGTAGTTGTGCCCCTGGAAACATTCTAGTGTCCTAACATAGTCTCTGTTACAATCCACCTTCTTAATGAAGGATAGTCTTAGGAACCTTGGCTGTAGGAGGTTAAGTGATAGAGTTCGTGTAGGGAAGGGGTTAGAGTTGGAATTGGGAGGGGAATAACCTGCCATATACGAGGACATACCTAGTGGTCTGTTAATAGGACAGGTGTCATCGATGTTGGGTGCCAAGAGGAAATTATAACTAGTGTTGGGCGAGCATGCTCGAGTCCCCGCCCCGCACGTTTCTTGGCTGCTACACAGCCAATCAGCGTGCAGGTAGGTACTGTCATTCGCTGTAATGCCGTAGCCATGTTGGCTACTGGCATTACAGTGATTGGCTGGCCGGGAACGCGTCATCGGGTGCTATATAGCACCCGCTGACATATGACCCGGACAGTGTAGGGATAGGAATTTGTTAGGCAGGGTTAGTTTTTCTGTTCAAAAGACCCAAAAGTCCTTTTAAGGACTATTGTTTCATCTGGCTGCAATATATATATTTTTGGGGGGCAAAAATTGCGCAAAATTGCCTGACCTTAACACCACCTGCGCAGTGTCTGCTGTATAACGTTTGTGCATCCTAAATACCTGACATCCAGTGTATTTTTTTTCTGCAGCTAATCAAGGCGACATTCCCTGCGGTACGTCTGCTGCATAACATTTGTGCATCCTAAATACCTGTGACATCCAGTGTATTTTTCTGCAGCTTATCAAGGCGATATTCCCTGCGCTACGTCTGCTGTATAACGTTTGTGCATGCTAAATACCTGTGACATCCACTGTATTTTTCTGCAGCTAATCAAGGCGATATTCCCTGCGCTACGTCTGCTGTATAACATTTGAACATCCTAAATATTTGGAAGTCCAAGATACATCCAGACATCCTCCCCATGCTGTTCCCAAACCATTTCAGTGTTGTTTCCACCATTTTCTGACCTTTCCCTGTGAACCAGACACCCTCCCCTCTTCAGAGCAGGGGGTGCCTGGTTTAGTGCTCTGGTTCTCCCATTGACTTCCATGGTGCTCTGTAGAACACTCGAGCATCACCAAGTGTTCTACCCGAGCACCCGAGCACTTTGGTGCTCGATCAACACTAACTATAACAATCTAGTCTGGCTTTGGAAATGGTGATGGAACCCTTGCTATGATTCTGGGTTGCTTGGTTTGGTTATGATCAGGGTTAAAGTGGGAAGGTGGTTGGTGTTGGGGTGTTAGGGTCAAAGTTGGAGTAGGGGGCTACAGTTGGTGTGGGGGGGGTAGAGATTAAGATTGGGGTTGGGGTGGTTAGTATTCTTTCAGGGAGAGGTCATAGTTGGAGTAAATGGGTGTTAGTGTTGCCATGAGGAGATGAACGTCCAGTCTCTACATGTACATCTTAGATGTAAAAAAAAAAAATTTCCATCATCCTAATAAACTATAACAAATAGAAAAATGTAAAACTAATCAAAGTGTCTCAAAGCAAATCCAAGAGATTCCTGATACGTACATCACATTGATGCCTGATGTGGACACCACATTGATGTAAAGAGGAAGATTTTTTTTTGCAGCTTGATAACTGGAAACAAATTGAATTTCAAAAACATTTCAAAGTTTGAAGAAAATTAGATACAATGTTACAATCTATGGCCCCAGCACCTAAAAAAGAGAGGCAATTTATTCAAATCAGACAAAAAGATTTCAGCTGTCAGAGTTAAAGAAAATGATGAAATATTCAGGACATCCGGATCTCCGAGCCTCATTTATCCCTGTGGTGAATTTTGTTACACATGACCCTGAGCAGGAAAGGTGCGTCGGTAATTCAGAATGAGACATTACAAATAAAACAACTTCCCACAATGCACCGCAGCAGAAAGTACTCCATACAGATGCTGACCCAGAAATGGGAGCAGTGAAACTCATGGTCCTGAAGCCTTGGAGCATAGGAACAATAGCAGATTGTTGAATTTCAGAATCAAATTTCTGCAATAATAAGTGTCTCTGTTCTACAACGGAAGTTTTCATAACAAAAAAGTCAACTTTTGTTTCCACAAACAGCACCACTCTTGTCCACAGGCCGTGTCTGGTATTGCAGCTCAGCCCTTGTCACTTGAATCCTGCAATACCGGACACAGCCTGAAGACAAGAGTGGTTCTGGTCCAGGTGAAAAGCAAACCCTTATTTCTAATCTAATGAGGCCCCTTTAACCACCTAACTGTTCTGTCCGAGGGGGGGAGGGCTGATTTATATGGTGATATCTCCTCAATGGTAGCGGCTAGAAACATGCAACTGGTCTTGTTTAAAAAATGACAGCTGAAGTCCAAGAAACAGAGGAGAAATCACTATTAGAAATCAAGTTGGGAATAATCGCCAGTGAAACCTGTTTTTACTTTCATTTTCAGCTGCATTCACAGCATCCCGATATCTATGAGTGATATCTTTCTCTGTCCTGAACATATAGCTGCCATTTTGGGATTGTCTGAAAGCTTGGAATGTCTGCCTTCAAACAAGACCAGTTGCATGTTTCTAGCTGCTACCACTCAGGAGGTAGCGTCATCTAAAGCAGCCCTTCCCCCTCCAGGTAGCTACTTTTCCCACTGCTGGAGCTTCACTCTGGCAAAAAAAATTAGGGGGTTAAAGGGGTTGTCCATGATAAGAAAAACATGGCTGCTTTCTTACTAAAGGAGCACTACACCTGTCCACAGTGAATGGAGTAAGTGAATGGAGCTGAGTTGCCGTGCCACGCACAAGCTGTGGACAGGTGTGGGATTGTTTTTGAAAGGAAGCAGCCATTTTTTTTATTATTCTGGACAACCCCTTTAATTCGGAGAGCTACAAGTCAACCAGAACCAGCAAGAATAAGAATCCCAGCGGGCCGAGCTTCCTTTACTCACAAGTAGATCTGGATATGGTTAAATTCATCAGGAGTCAGGAAATGAACTGAATGTGACTTTTCTTTTTAAAGGGATATTTGTGACAGTCCATTATTAACATTGTATTTATAATGTTCAATCAGATATTAGGACCAATCAGAGCAGCAGCAGCGGGGATCTAATCACAGGCACAAGGATATCTGTGTATCCGCTCTGCTGGTTCCCTGCTGGAGACCCCAAAATATCATTAATTGTCTTTCTTCCAGAATAATTGCAGAGTTTAAGTGAGTGGTATCGGCGCTGTGGTGCACGGCGCAGCTGTGAACCCCCTTCCTTCATGGAAACTAATGGAGACAGCTGTAACCCGGGCCGCACCTGCTAATGGAAAGCTATCATTTACTATTGAGAGCCATGCGAGATTGCCTGTGTAATACTTAATATTCACTGGTGGAGGGACGGCAGCCATTAGCGCTGACAGTTCTCCAATTTTTATCTATGCGTTTCGTGGCCAATAGATGAGAGAGGTTTCTGCTGTCAGAGGGAAAAGATACAGTATCGAAAGATTGTAACAAATTGTAACAGAGAAATGTAAACATCAGATTCATCAAATCATCGGAAGGTGGATTTATATAAGTGACTCAGGAGTGGGATCAGGAGCCAAAATGTAGTCATATTCACTATCAGGAGGACTGAGATCTAAAGCCCCAAGTATTGAAGGCCAGGGGCCCCTAGCCAATCAGCCCTAATACACTTAGTGGGAAAAGGCTCCTATCACATCAGCAACCTGCAGAAGAGAGACTATAGATCAGGGATGTCCAATCTGCGGGCCTCCAGCTGTTGTAAAACTACAACTCCCAGCATGCCTTGATAAATATAGGCTGTCAGAGCATGATGGAAGTTGTAGTTTTGCAACAGCTGGAGGGCCACAGGTTGGGCATCCCTGCTATAGATGGATGAAATGGGTAGAGGATGAGTAGGGATGAGCAAACTTGTGTTTTCAAGTTCGGCGTACACGGTTCCATTATGGATTCCGCTACCATGGACCTTAACTTATGGTGCGTGGTAGCGGAATCCATAACGGAATTCTTAGATAACCCGAACCTTCTACACCGGACTTGAAAACACAAGTTTGCTCATCCCTACTCATGAGCTAAGGGGGCTCATAGGAAACAAAAACACAGCATCAAGCAGTTCAAGGGGGTTCTCATTCTGGCATTGGTATTTCATACCCCCCCCACACACACACACCCTTTAGATACATAGCATAGAGCAGCCATGGCCAACCTGTGGCTGTCCAACTGTTGTAAAACTACAACTCCAACCGTGCCCTGCTGTAGGCTGATAACTGTAGGCAGTCTGGGCATGCTGGGAGTTGTAGTTTTGCAACAGTTGGAGAGCCTCAGATTGACCATCCCAGGCATAGAGACATGTTAGTAGATAATATCAGTGGTGGTCCTTAATCTGAGAACACCATACTGTAGATTTCTATAATGAAGCATCCATTTCTCTGGATCATGCACCCAATCCCTATTTGCACCAAGCCTCTAAGAAGAAAGGGGGTTCTACTTTTAGTTGTGGTTCCCATTGACCCCTCTATGTCATCTTGTCAAAACATCAGATAGATGGAGGTCCATTGGTTGAGGCCACCACTGAAGAAGACCTTGGTGATGTACCATATCAGCCATAAACCAGCACTAAGCAAAGAAGAAGAAAGAAGGATTCAGCTATGGGGGAAGAGTGTCACCAATATGAGTGGGGAAGCCATGCCTGATAAGGGGCCTGGAGGGTCTTAGAAAGATTAAAAGAATTGAATTTATTTAGTCTTCAGAAGAGACATCTATACAAATATATAAATGGGCCATACGGTCAATACGGTGTCACAAAGGGGAGCAAGTGAGCCGTGAGCATCCACCCACACCGCTGTCCCTGCCTGATTGCACGACCTGCCCTACGTAGCAGTCCACAACTGGACGGCGGTCCCTAGCTTAGCTAAGTGCTGGTGCCTTAAAGGGAAGGGAACAATGGGAGACAAATAACAAACAAATGACAGAATAACACAGAAGCGAAATGTTACCAAGCCGGGGTCCAATACCGAGAAGGAGATCAAATCCAAATCAGAGCCAAAAACCAGAACCAGGGTAAGCCAAAAGTCAAAAAGCCAAGAGGTAACGTCAGTCAAAAGGGGTCAAGCAAGGTCAGAGTCGAGGTACACAAGCCGAGGTCCAATCCAGGTATAATAAATCCAAACGAGAAGCAAGTGTGGCAAATCCGAAGAGAAACCAATCACAGGCAACCTGCGGCCAGCAAGCTGTCTGTTTAAATAGGGCACACTGAGGGGTCACGTGACATGGCCAGCCTCATGTGACCCACGTCATGCATAGTATTATTACTGTAGTTTCATAGCAGTTGTAGTACCAGAGTCTGCTGACTCCAGTGCTCGCAGATACAGTATCCATCAGTAGTGCTCCCCGACATATAAAGCTGATGTCACTGTATAGACAGATATTGACCTGTCGGCCATTGGCCCACATACCGTATACCGCGCGATATACGTTTTTCCCCAGAAAGCTCAGGCTGTTGCGCTCTCCTATATAATAAAACAGGTCTGTGCCACATACATATCACCCTGACAGTAGCTAAATGGACACCCCTTGGGCCTCCATTGGGTAAACAGAGACTTATGGCTACATGAGGTGCACATTCCTACAGCATGATGTGAACATAGCCTAAAAATATTGCATTTGATGAGCAGATTCTACTAACTACTAAGCCCATCCTCCACAAAAATTTGCAGGTGTCCACAGCTCAGTGCATTTTCATCAGCTGCAGTGAAGAAGCCCAGTGCAAGCCAGAAGGTGAGAATTATGGGGGGAGGGGGGCATCTCTGTGAAGGTGGTTGTACCTCAAGGGTTTGGGGCTACGTCAGGGGTAGTGGTTGGTTTTTGCACTGTACCCACCAATGAGTCATAACGCCCCTGGTCTTATTCTTATTTGAAAGCAGCTCTGGATGTGACTAGAGTATAGAACGTAGAAAGAATTCAATCAACTAACTAAAGCGAGCAATTTGTAAACTTATTGAGTTTGGGGGAGGAGGGGGGGTTATTGTTCAAAAACTGAGAAAAATGGCAATTTTCTCGAATGTTATAGATGGTTAATGCGGAACAGCTGGAGCGATCTGGGCACATTCATTGTTTTCGCCAGGTAATCATTGTATTAAAGGGTACGGCGTTTGTTCTGAGCTTTTCTCATTCACTTTTTCCATTAGCGAGCATCTGTGTTCGGGAGACCCTTTCTCAAATTACAATGGGGGGGGGGACAGAAAGGAGCAGAGATCAATGAACGGTTAAATGATGTCTTTTCACCGGCATCATGCTCTATCTATTGGATTCCAGCTGCTCCGGCAGAAAAAGTGAATAGGAACAAAAGCGATTAGGTATCGGGATAGCGGATCGCTGCTGCAACACATTGAGGCCTTTTGTCAGGTTTTTGGTATCCAATACGTCAAGGTGCCTCGTAATGAGAAACTGCAGCGCGAGCAGCGGCCCCCGACTCAGACCACGACTGAGCTACGAAGAAAAACCATTAAGGATCCTCTCCTTATTCTTACTATTTCCTGAAATTATGTGTAAACGGCCAAAAAGAGAATCCAGAAATGAAGCAAGCATTAAATAAATACCTAATTCAATATTTTAAGGCTATGGACATCTTCACGACAATTTTTTATGATTGCATTTTACTCATTTTGGGCTAAAACATATTTGTTCAATAGGTTGTTATTGCCGTTTTTGGGATTCAAGGGTTAAAAATCAGTCCCGTCAGCTGACAGCTCATGTGTGGCTCTTATCTCTGATCTCCTGATCTCATAAACACTTATTTAGGCCACGTTCACATTTCCGTTTTTTCACTGATTGATTTAAATGTGTCTGGTCACATTCCAGTTTTTACTGACGGTGGGTCAGTAAAAAAAATTACGGGGACATGCACTGCTTTGATCCGTGATGTGGACCAAGCACGCTCATTGAAGTCGGTGAAAATCACTGACACACATCCGTGTTGCATCCGTTTTTCAGTGAAGACTGATAGGAGATTCTTTTTAAATTAATTTTCAGCTGAGCAACGTCAGTGAATTACGGATGATATATGGATGGTAAAAACGGAGCGACCACAGATCCTTCATGGACAGCTTTACGGATTAAACACGTATGATTTTTTTCATGGACATGACACTGACACGGAAATGTGAAGAGGCCTTAGGCCATATTCTTATCAGTTTGATAAGAGTTTAGCTATAATGAGTGTTTATCAGGTGAGGAGATCAAAGATAAGGCTTCACATGAGCGGTCAGCTAATGGGACTGAGAAGTGATACTATGCAACAGACTCATTTTTAACCCTACTATTTCATAAACGGCTGAACATTCTTAGTAAAAAGAAACAAATTGGTTTTTTTTTGAGTGAAGAAGCCATAGCCCTTGGTAATGTATGTCCTTTGTTATGGATGCCATGAACCAGGGCCAAGCAATGAAGAAGAAAGAGGGGTGCTGCCCTGGGATCCTCCTCACTGGTGGTGAAGGAGCATTTCTGGGGGCTTCTTGAATAATGATGAAGACGTGGCTCTCAGTAAGGCACCTTCACTATGGTTTCCATGAACGTGCAACCAAAATAACTAAACCAAGGTCCTTAAAGGGGTTGTCCCACGAAAAATATTCTACAGTTTTCAAACCAGCACTCGGGTCTGAATACTTTCGTAATTGCATGTAATTAAAAATTTTGTATAGTTACTGAGTTATTCAGTACCACTTAATTTCTTATTTCTTTGACCTGCTCAACGAGAAGGCCGCACATGCTCAGTTTCATCCTTCAACTGCCTCCTGAGCTGTGATAGGGAGAGCTGAGACACGTCCCCTGAGCTGTGATAGGGAGAGCTGAGACACGCCCCCTGAGCTGTAATAGGGAGAGCTGAGACACTCCTCCTGAACTGTGATAGGGAGAGCTGAGACACTCCTCCTGAGCTGTGATAGGGAGAGCTGAGACACGCCCCATGAGCTGTGATAGGTAGAGCTGAGACATGCCTCCTGAGCTGTGATAGGGAGAGCTGAGACACGCCTCCTGATGTGTGATAGGTAGAGCTGAGAAATGCCTCCTGAGCTGTGATAGGTAGAGCTGAGAAATGCCTCCTGAGCTGTGATAGGGAGAGCTGAGACACGCCCCATGAGCTGTGATAGGCAGAGCTGAGACACGCCTCCTGAGCTGTGATAGGTAGAGCTGAGAAACGCCTCCTGAGCTGTGATACTGAGAGCTGAGACACGCCTCCTGAGCTGTGATAGTGAGAGCTGAGACACGCCCCCTGAACTGTGATAGGTAGAACTGAGACACACCTCCTGATCTGTGATAGGGAGAGCTGAGACACGCCTCCTGAGCTGTGATAGGTAAAGCTGAGACACGCCCCCTGAACTGTGATAGTGAGAGCTGAGACACGCCTCCTGAGCTGTGATAGTGAGAGCTGAGACACGCCCCCTGAACTGTGATAGGTAGAACTGAGACACACCTCCTGATCTGTGATAGGGAGAGCTGAGACACGCCTCCTGAGCTGTGATAGGTAGAGCTGAGACACTCCCCCTTAGCTGCAGCAGAAAAGACGCTGGAGATCTCTGGACCCATGTGAGGTACAGGGCTGGTTCTAGCTTTGTTAAAAAGAGTTCGTCGTGTTCTATATGATGTCTGATTTTCATTTTTTACATTATTCGTGGGATTACCCCTTTAATTTGATTTTTGGTCATTTTCACATCTACTGTATATATAGTAGTTGTCAGGAGGTAACATGGGTGGGGGCTATTTCGGAGACCACCATTGATTTCCACTATGAAAACCCCTTCACTGTGGTTCTTCTAAATCAATGCCATCCACGAACCTGGTAATGAACCGGAAAACTACAACTCCAAGCATGCACCCTTGATCGGCTACTATCGGAACTCCCATAGAAGTGAATGGAACACACTGGGAGTTGTGGTTTCTGAACAGCCGGAGTGCTGCAGGTTGCTGACCTCTGCTCTACATAAACACCAGCTACATGATGTGCGACAAGAAATGGCGTCCTCTGCCCGAGACCACTTGTCTAATGATCCAGTTTGCCGCTGGCACGAATCGCCATCAGCGGAATACATCACTTATGTAAAAGCCGTCTTGCTGGTCCATTGAGTCCATCTGTAGTGAAAGATCATGTCGTACAGTGCGTAGATCTTCCATCCGTCATTAATAACCGCCGCATTGAGATGTATTTATGCCAATGGATTTCTCTTCTGTACAAAGTCGATGAGAATATATTCTCCGGCTCTTAATTAAAACCACTTAGCAGCTGCTCGATGTTCTCCAGAAGCGCCGGCTGGTGGCCTCAGGACGCGGTGAAAACTGCGAGGAGATAGCTCAGGGATACAGAGGAGGAGATGTGGATCTGTAGAGCAGGTCCCATAGGGGCAAGGGGCACCTCAGTCAGGGGTGCAGCTATAGGGGGTGCGGGCAGTGGTCACACCCGGGCTCTGGTCCACAAAGACCTCACTGCTATCCAAGAAGACACTAGGCACCTGGCGGGTGGGGGTCCTGGTGCAGATCTGCATTGGACAGTATGAACGTGCACCAGTGGAGAATTGATTGGGAACCAGATTAAGGTGGACCCCCCGCCCCACCACCTGGCACTAGGGGGGGCATGGTCTTCCTTCCATCAATTCTCTACAGTCTTGCTTACAGAGGTGGAACCTGAATCTTGAGGGTCCCAATAAAATCTCTGTAATAGGAACCCCCCCCCCCCCCCCAATGTGTCTTGCTATATGACAAAGGGGCTGTAGGACCCCCCTCAGGAAGTGCAACATCTGCATTCATTATAGCTGTGGTTCTGGTAGTAGAGGATCCTTACAATAAAGAACTGGTGGTACATACTGGGCTGGGACCCTTTCCCCAGGGGCCCTTTATGGTACTACTACTTAGTATTGGAATGTCTCACTATTCTGGCTCATAGAGGGGGGTTTCGAATAGGAGACCGCCCATTATGACATGTTAGCATCTGCTGCATCTGTACAGCAGGCTGGAGCCTCTTCTCACATGGTGGACCCCCCGAGGCTGGGGGAATAATGGACGCCCCATTGTGCAGCTCAGCAAGTCCTTACAGACCATTCAGCTGCAGGATTCGTACAGTATATTACTGATTTATACAATGTTGCATTTCTTGCAATTATTCTGATTATTATTCTGAAGATCGGACGTCTAATGTTAATTGAATGGGGTTTCCGAGTCACCAAAACAGAAAAATACAGAACACTGAAATATACGTATTGATCCTGGAGCCTACATAGGGTAAATACTGTATATCCTGCTGATTACCATTGCATCAATGAAATGAAGGGGTTAAATATTCTAAAGACCCCCACCCCGAAAGGCTGCACCTCAATACTGAACTGGGGTCAGGACATTCCTATGCAGTCCTATGCAAGCTTAAGTGGGTGCAGGGCTGCAACTGAGAGAAGAATAGTGGATCCCACAGCAGCACAGAGTATGTCAGGAGAGGCTGATGAATGTGACCAGTCCACTATGATGAGGGCTGTAATGATTCCTGGACCCCAATGCAAAATCTGTAAGTTATCGCCCACATACCGTGTGCCATTGATAATACTGCTGCATACTTATGCTGCGGAGGGGCCCTGTGACAAACCCACCCCGCCATTTGGTTAGGGTGTAACTCTTACCCCTGCACTCTTTATAGCTGCACTTCTGAAGGAGGGAGAGGTAAGGTATAGGTAAAACTGTTATGGGTCACAGACTGAAAATGGAAGCACAGAGTATTTCAGGAGGGGAGTTTGCTGATCATGTAAGAGAGGTCACAGACTGAGAGTTACATAATGAAAGAAGCAGAGACTCAGCAGCACAGAGTATTTCAGGAGGGGAGTGTGATGATCTTGTAAGAGGGGTCACAGACTGAGAGTTACATAGTGAAAGAAGCAAAGAACCCAGCAGCACAGAGTATTTCAGGAGAAGGCTGTGCTCTTCTTATGGGAGGTCACACACCGAATTCTCAGCAGCACAGAGTATTTCTGGAAAGGGGGTACTTATCTTATAGGAGGTCGCAGACTAAGAGCAGGACCGCCAGCAGCACAGAGTATTTCAGGAGAGGAGGGTACTGATCTTATAGGAAGTCACAAATTGAGTTACAGTGGAAAGAGCAGGGTTCCCAGCAGCACAGAGCATTTAAGAAGTGTGACCCATCCACTCACCCCTTGCTGTTTACGGCATGTTGGGACTAGTAGTCCTACAAGAAGTCCCTACCGCACGTTAACCTCCATATCTTCCCGGGTTCCTGATATCAGACTCTGCATGTACACATCATGTAGTATTAATGTGTGCGCTGGGCTGCACGGCCTTCTGGGAGATCCTGTCACCTCGCGGCACGAGACGCCGTTAAACATGTCAGAGTGTTTTACTCTGCGCTGTACAGTCACCAGCTCAGCACCTGAGGCCTCGTGGTCATGTGACCTGCGTGCAAATCTCCGGCGACGCGTTATTTCATCTTGCTATGGGGGGAATACATTATCAGGGACTCGGCGTGTCTGCGGAGGCACCTATAGGCCCCCCCTCCCCCACCCGCACGTTAATTACATGAAGCGGCTTCTTTTCGGGGAAAGCGATGTTTGGAGCAATCAACGCACATTAAATTATCCTAAAATAGTCCCATCTGCGTCACCGGGTTACGTGAGTCATGCGCGTTGGGCGACATTTTCTCCATCTTCATCCTCCAGGACACAACGCTTTTCTTCAGACGCCAGCTGAACGCCGTCTTAACCCCTTGATGACCCTGGTAACATTAGCAGAGCAATCACCTTAAGGGCTCATGCACACGACCGTATGTCAGCAAAACACGGATCCATAAAATAAACTAATGACATCCGTATGACGTCCGTGTTGCATCTGTTCGTTTTTTTTTTGCGGATCCATTGTAATGCCTGTCCTTGTCCGCAAAACGTAAAAGAATAGGACATGTTCTATTTTTTTGCAGAATGGACATGCAGAAATACGGACACGGAATACATTTACGTTTTTTTTGCTGCCCCATTAAATTGAACGGGTTCGCATACAGGCCTCAGAAAAAACGGAACAGACACGGACAAAAAAAAGGTGTGTGTACATGAGCCCTAAGGTCAGCGGTTCCGTGCAATTTGCGGTCCCCAATGCATGGGCAACATCCGCGCGGATTCCACAGACGGATCCAGACCCATTTGACTTGAATCCGTCCGTGTCCGTCCGCACTGCAAAAACATAGTGCTTACGTGCGTGCCTCCGTTCCGTACCGACTGTTCCATACCGACCTTCCGGATACGGATCCGTTTTTGTTTTTTTTTGCGGACAGTTCAGCATGTCCGCAAAAAAGCGGGATTGCTTTCCGTATTTTTGCGGACCCATAGACTTGAATGGGGCCGCATCCCGATTTTCACTGACAAGTATAGGACATGTTTCAGTGTTTTTGCGGAGCCGTAGACGGAAGAAAAGGGTCCTATAGAAGTGAATGGGGCAGCATCTAATCCGCAAAAAAAAAACTGATCCGTATTTTTGCGGATAGCATATGGCTGACTGAATGAACCCTATAGTCAGCAAATATAAACTCCAGAATCTCCATCGGGAATCTTCATGCCAGGTTCACCTTTTTTCGTTGCTCAGTTGATACATGGAAACCATCAGCAAGCATGTTTGCTACTGTTGAAGGACCTTATTATGGCTTTTCTGTATACTCAGGACATACCAGCTCGTTAACACATGAGCTCATGTACTATATGTGTTAATTATTCACCTCGTCAGGGGTATAAAAGTGTTAATGAGCTTATTAGTCCCCAAACACATTTACAGCAGGGTCCCATTATTGAATTGCTGATTGCTGATGGTTTCCATGTAGCAGTTACAATCAAAATGAACTGAAATGTGGTTGCACATGTGGAGCCTGAATATGGATGAAATGTGCTACCACTGGTGGGGTTCTATAAATGCACCACTAGGGGGCAGCCTATGATACATATGATAAGATAAGGCCTAATTAGAATAGGAAGGTGAATTATTATGACTGATCGGTGGAAGTGGAGATTGGGTGAAATGGTTGGGTAGTGCCGCGCTGGCTGGAACCTAAAGAGCCCCCCTCTGCCACCTGTAAATGACGGGACGTTGCCCCCGCCATTAGTGAATTGGACTACTCTCCCCTTTTGTTACATTCTTGCTATACTTTGCATTTGTTATGATATTTATAGGCTTCATTTACAATGTATCAACCGGGGCTCTTATGTATAACAATGTATCACTCCGGCTTCAGGGTGAAAGGGGAAATTAACACGTGTTTACATATCCGGTTACAGCGCCAAGCGGTGAGCGCTGCAGGGGAGGAACCGTAGCTTCGTGTTATATTATACACAGGATTTGCTTCTTCTCTTTGAATCAGTTGCTTGGTAGCATTCATTCAAGCGTGTCTGTCAGCAGTTTTGTACCTATGAAACTGGCTGCATGTGCACTTGGCAGCTGAAGGCATCTGTGTTGGTCCTGTGTTCATATGTGCCCGCATTGCTGGGAAAAATATTTTAATATATGCAAATGAGCCTCTAGGAGCAACGGGGGCGTTACCATGACACCGAGAGGCTCTACACTTTGATTGATAGGACCAGGTAGTGAAAACGACATTACACTTGACTCTGCCAATCAATGTTAAGAGGGCGTGGCAGTTGCAGAGAGATCAGAGCCTTTAGGTGCAACGGCAACGCCCTTGTTGCTCCTAGAAGCTCATTTGCATATATTAAAACTTATACCCCATTCCTGTAATGTCACCTAATATCACATAATCACACCCTGGACATGCTGGGACTTGTAGTTCTCTCCTCATACCCCATTCCTGTAATGTCATCTGATATCACATAATCACACCCTGGACATGCTGGGACTTGTAGTTCTCTCCTCATACCCCATTCCTGTAATGTCATCTGATATCACATAATCACACCCTGGACATGCTGGGAGTTGTAGTTCTCTCTTCTTAGACACCCTCCCTGTAATGTGCACTGATATTACACAATAACAGCTTAGACACGCTGGGAGTTGTAGTTCCCTCCTTTAATACCATCTCCCGGTAAAGTACTCTGATATCACATTATAGCAAGCAAAATCTGCATCCAAAATACTCGTGTGAACACAGCCTTAGGGCTCATGCACACGGCCTGTGCCGGCCCGTGCCCCTATTGCGGCCCGCATACGCCAGGTCCGAAATACACGGGCACCGGTTGTGTGCAGCTCATATCATGGATCATGGACCCATTCACTTCAATGGGTCCGCATTCCGGGAGATGCGGAGCGGAGACACGGATCGGAACGCCACGGAAGCACCACGTTTTTGGCCTTGCCTCTGCACCGCAAAAAAGTAGCACACGCACTACTTTTTTGCGGTGCGGACTGTCGGATGCAGATCGCGGACCCCATTCAAATGAATGGGTCCGCGATCCGAATCCGGCGGCTCCACTGTCATTGCCCGTGCATTGTGGACCGCAAATTATGTATATACAGTATTAGAAGGGGAGAAGGCGGGGGTATGGACAGGGCTGCAGCCTGAGAGAACAGTGTAATGTTTTTTTGTTTATTTTTCATGGTCTGCAATTTTGATATTTACAAAACAAGAGAAAATATCAAAGACACATAAACAAATATTGTTACATTTTGTTACTGGTTCTCTTTTCGTGATATGATTACAGCTTTAGTTCCCTTTTAAGAATTTTGCCGAAAGTTTTCCAAGCTAAGATGTTGGTAAAGTTTTTTGTTTTGCTTTGTCACTTCTTTATAGTTGCACTGCCCCTTTAAGTCGACATAATGTGAATATACAATGTAGCCATTCATATGGTGATTTCTGCAATAAAGATCCAAACTGCATAAAAGTGAATTTCCACAATATTCATTGTCAACAGTCACTGTATAGCGGGTGGTTGTTCCGGCAGTATTACTTATTGCCAGTGGCTGAAAGCTTCACTTGCAACACTTAATAATCCATAAATATGTAAAAGAAAAGACATTAACAGGACAATGGGAAATTAATGGCACAATTACAACAGTTGAATTACATCCATGTGAGATGAAGTATCGGACCTTCCGTGGCCTGAATGTTCATCTTGATAACACAATTTCAGTGATTGAAAACCCCAGATCAAGTGCAAATCCCATCACCCGGAGAAGTGATTACCGAAACATTGTAAAGATACGATATAAATTGTGTCTACATCTCAATATCAGACAAGCAGCAATTTTACCGACTGTATACTGCAGAAAACCTGTCCTGCTTTAATACCGAATGTGAACATCCACATAATTCTTCAGAACAATATTGCTGGGGGCAGTATTATAGTAGTTATAGTCTTGTACATAGGAGCAGTATTATAGTAGTTATATTCTTGTACATAGGAGCAGTATTATAGTAGTTATATTCTTGTACATAGGAGCAGTATTATAGTAGTTATATTCTTGTACATAGGAGCAGTATTATAGTAGTTATATTCTTGTACATAGGAGCAGTATTATAGTAGTTATATTCTTGTACAGAGGAGCAGTATTATAGTAGTTATATTCTTGTACATAGGAGCAGTATTATAGTAGCTATATTCTTGTACATAGGAGCAGTATTATAGTAGTTATATTCTTGTACAGAGGAGCAGTATTATAGTAGTTATATTCTTGTACATAGGAGCAGTATTAATAGCAGTTATATTCTTGTACATAGGAGGCAGTATTATAGTAGTTATATTCTGTACATAGGAGCAGTATTATAGTTATATTCTTGTACATAGAGCAGTATTATAGTAGTTATATTCCTGTACATAGGAAGCAGTATTATAGTAGTTATAATTCTTGTACATAGGAAGCAGTATTATAGTAGTTATATTCTTGTACATAGGAGGCAGTATTATAGTAGTTATATTCTTGTACATAGGAGCAGTATTGATAGTAGTTTATTCTTGTACATAGGAGCAGTAGTATAGTAGTTATATTCTTGTACATAGAGGCAGTATTATAGTAGTCCATATTCTTGTACATAGGAGCAGTATTATAGTAGTTATATTCTTGTACATAGAGCAGTAGTATAGTAGTTTATTCTTGTACATAGGAGCAGTATTATAGTAGTTATATTCTTGTACAAAGGAGCAGTATTATAGTAGTTATATTCTTGTACATAGGAACAGTATTATAGTAGTTATATTCTTGTACATAGGAGCAGTATTAATAGTAGTTTATATTCTTGTATAAGGAGCAGTATTATAGTAGTTATATTCTTGTACATAGGAGCAGTATTATAGTAATTATATTCTTGTACATAGGAGCAGTATTATAGTAGTTATATTCTTGTACATAGGAGCAGTATTATAGTAGTTATATTCTTGTACATAGGAGCAGTATTATAGTAGTTATATTCTTGTACATAGGAGCAGTATTATAGTAGTTATATTCTTGTACATAGGAGGCAGTATTATAGTAGTTATATTCTTGTACATAGGAGCAGTATTATAGTAGTTATATTCTTGTACATAGGAGCAGTATTATAGTAGTTATATTCTTGTACATAGGAGCAGTATTATAGTAGTTATATTCTTGTACATAGGAGCAGTATTATAGTAGTTATATTCTTGTACATAGGAGCAGTATTATAGTAGTTATATTCTTGTACAAAGGAGCAGTATTATAGTAGTTATATTCTTGTACATAGGAACAGTATTATAGTAGTTATATTCTTGTACATAGGAGCAGTAGAGTATATTATAGTAGTTTATATTCTTGTACATAGGAGCAGATTATTAGTAGTTTAATCTGTACATAGGAGCAGTATTATATAGTTATATCTTGTACATAGGAACAGTATTATAGTAGTTATTATTCTTGTACATAGGAGCAGTATTATAGTAGTTATATTCTTGTACATAGGAACAGTATTATAGTAGTTATATTCTTGTACATAGGAGCAGTATTATAGTAGTTATATTCTTGTACATAGGAGCAGTATTATAGTAGTTATATTCTTGTACATAGGAGGCAGTATTATAGTAGTTATATTCTTGTACATAGGAGCAGTATTATAGTAATTATATTCTTGTACATAGGAGCCAGTATTATAGTAGTTATATTCTTGTACATAGGAGCAGTATTATAGTAGTTATATTCTTGTACATAGGAGCAGTATTATAGTTAGTTATATTCTTGTACATAGGAGGCAGTATTATAGTAGTTTATATTCTTGTACATAGGAGGCAGTATTATAGTAGTTATATTCTTGTACATAGGAGGCAGTATTATAGTAGTTATAATTCTTGTACATAGGAGGCAGTATTATAGTAGTTATATTCTTGTACATAGGAGCAGTATTATAGTAGTTATATTCTTGTACATAGGAGCAGTATTATAGTAGTTATATTCTTGTACATAGGAGGCAGTATTATAGTAGTTATATTCTTGTACATAGGAGCAGTATTATAGTAGTTATATTCTTGTACATAGGAGGCAGTATTATAGTAGTTATATTCTTGTACATAGGAGGCAGTATTATAGTTAGTTATATTCTTGTACATAGGAGCAGTATTATAGTAGTTATATTCTTGTACATAGGAGCAGTATTATAGTAGTTATATTCTTGTACATAGGAGGCAGTATTATAGTAGTTATATTCTTGTACATAGGAGCAGTATTATAGTAGTTATATTCTTGTACATAGGAGCAGTATTATAGTAAGTTATATTCTTGTACATAGGAGGCAGTATTATAGTAGTTATATTCTTGTACATAGGAGCAGTATTTATAGTAGTTATATTCTTGTACATAGGAGGCAGTATTATAGTAGTTATATTCTTGTACATAGGAGGCAGTATTATAGTAGTTATATTCTTGTACATAGAGCAGTATTATAGTAGTTATTTCACATAGGAGCAGTATTATAGTAGTTATATTCTTGTACATAGGAGCAGTATTATAGTAGTTATATTCTTGTACATAGGAGCAGTATTATAGTAGTTATATTCTTGTACATAGGAACAGTATTATAGTAGTTATATTCTTGTACATAGGAGCAGTATTATAGCAGTTATATTCTTGTACATAGGAGCAGTATTATAGTAGTTATATTCTTGTACATAGGAGCAGTATTATAGTAGTTATATACTTGTACATAGGGGCAGTATTATAGTAATTATATTCTTGGATATACGTAGGAGAAGTATTATAGTAGCTATATTCCTGCACATAGGGGGCAGTATTATAGACATTATTACTCATACACGCGGGCATTATTTTAGCATTTGGTTGTAAATGAACTATATTGGCTTACAATGGATAAAGGTGGCAGCTGCATTTGCCGGCCCGCCTTTGTTCAGAGCAGGTGTCATTTTCCTTCCCCATTCTGCTTGGCAGCTCATAAAGTACAAAGTGATTGAAAACCATCTACAGAAAATAACTATAAATAATCCAATAAACAATCACAGAGTAATGATAATTTCTTCCATGAAGCCTTCTGCTCTCTGGTTACTGGCAGCACAATAAGCTTCCATGTGTTCATAACTGTTCATTTTTTGATCATTTCATCTTTAGCTTCTGTGATTAAAAGACCCTTTCTCTGTTCCTGTTCCATCTTTATTTCAACCAATTTTCCTCCGTTTCCCCCATTGCTGATCTTTCACTACTTATTTTTCTTGCTGCCATATACCTGTGGATACAGTACGGCTATATACTCTGTAGCCGTATCTGAGTGTCTTCCATATATAAAAACTATAATTATCTTTATTCTAATTTATACAAAAACTGTACTCTGAGTCATTTTCCATCATATAGTACATCAATGCCCAGGATTTTGCCACCTACAGAGTATAGCCTTGGTCTTCATGGATTGACGCCAGTGGAGACATTTGATATAATATTTTTTGGGTCTGAATGAAGACATCTGTTTTGGTCCCATGTTCATATGTATCCACATTGCTGAGAAAAATTATGTTTTAATATATGCAAATGAGCTTCTAGGAGCAATGGGGGCGTTACCATTACACCTAGAGGCTCTGCTCTCTCTGCAGCTGCCGCGCCCTCTGCAGGACGAGACAGTGATAACGTCACCACACTAGGTCCTGTCAATCAAATTGCAGAGGGCAGGGCAGTTGCAGAGAGAGCAGAGCCTCTAGGTGTAATGGTAACGCCCCCATTGCTCCTAGAGGCTCATTTGCATATATTAAAACATCATATTTCTCAGTAATGCAGGCACATATGAACATGGGACCAACACAGATGCCTTCAGCTGCCAAATGCACATGTAACAAGTCAGCCGGTGTCATAGGGACAAAACTGCTGACAGATGCCCTTTAACAGTAAGATAATCATGTGTTCTCCTGCTGGGACCCCCAATGATCGGCTGTAATCTGTAGTCTGTCAGTAAGTGTTCTATTTCCCTGCAGTGCCCCCCACAGGGGAAATTAACTATTACACATTGTCCATTCAAATCAGTGTATTGTCTGTATAATGTAGGACAGGACAGGTCCTCCAGAGTGAGAGATGGCCAAGAGGTGAGGATACCGAGCAGAAGACCCCCTTCTATCAACTTCCCCAATAGGGCGTATGAAAATGGGTTTGCTAAACTGGGAACCCCTTTAAGCAGAGAGAGGATCATGAGTAGACAATCACTTGTATTTTGTGGCAAATTTGATGGATCAGTGACTCCGGAAACCATGAGGAACACATTATTATTTGTATTATTATCATTATTTTTATGATTATTTTTATTATTCTCATTATTATTATTATTATTATTACCATTATTATTATTATCATTATTATTAACTCTTTTTTATCAAGCAGAGTATTAGGTTCTGTTCATATTACAGTCATGGCTTCCAGGCAATGACAGCTATGCTACTTCAGTCTTCTAACAGATCTTGAAAACATCTTGATGAATATTCTTGCCTTCAAACCCAGTTGGAAAATCCATAACTCATGTGTGATCAGGTTCTTACAACCAAATGATAAACTAAAAGTTGCAATCATAGTCGTCTGATTATGCTTTCATTAACTTTCCTACTCCATGCTGTCACGTTAATACCCTTCTCGATGAGTTCACAATTAGATGTGAGTGAAGACCTTGGGAGTCCTCTCAGTGGTTGTCCCCTCCGTCGATGAAAGCTACATTAGTGCATGCCATTAATCTATAGGCAGTCCATAACAGTAATTATGAACACATTTGATCTCGCCTTATGACCTATAGAGTGACCAGCTGGATCCCAATAGCACTGATGATGGACGGTTGGGTTGAGGCTGGAAATGTTGATAACAAGAAGGAGAAAGGTCAAGGATTTTAGAGGACTCCAAGGTTTATGCAAATCACATGATTTCTGTGTCCTTTCTCCACATGACTTACATAAATGTGTAGCCATGGTGTTCTCGAAGCATAAAAAATGCAACGATCTTCAGACTTTGAGGGGAAGCCATTGATATTTCAGTCTAAGATATAAGGAGACGTGCGTCCATGTTGTCAGCCCATGTGTATCTGAAAAGCTGGTCGTGGACATTAGCATTTGTCCATCCATGAAGTTGTATGCTTCATGGATGGTCATCAGATTGCTACCCTACAACATCAAAGAAGAATGCGGGTCCTCCGAGGTTGGACGATGACTTTTTTATACTTATTCATTACAATTTATAGGTCACCATTGAAATTGGTCCCAACCAACGACCCATTGTTTGTCCTCAGCCAACACGGCTCAAGGATAGTCAAAGTTGAACACCAAACGGCCAAAGACATCCAATCCAACCAATCTATGTCAGTCAAGAAAAAGTTTGCCCAATGGAAGGGCAACAGTGAAATAATTCATAGTGGTCAATCTCTCTTCCATGTGGCCAACCTCAAGGGGAAAGACCTTCCAAGAGACCCAAAAATTATCCCGGGTCAAATTTTGGATGATCTAAAGATCTACAGTATGTCATTCAGATATCTTCTTCCAGTTCCTCCTATCAATCTTCTAACACACACTGTGGGTCATCTCCAATCGCTTCCAACAATCCAATCAATATGGGCAACCCTTTAGATTTGGGGGCTATTTCTTACCTTTGTACTATATCTATAACTGTGCTGAGACAGTATGATGTGTGCGCTGACCAAGCAACCCTCATACCGTAGGGTTGTCACACCACTCGATGGATAAAAATTTGCGTGCAACCCCTCCTCCCCTCTCACAGCATGAGCCCCACACCTATTTTTTGCAGCATCACCTCCCTCCTCAGCCCTCTCTCTCTTCTCTTTACTGTGTCTTCAAATACTATATTAGTAAAGTCATGCTCAGTAGAGTTTCTGAACATTTACAGGCAGGCAGCGGGTTACTACAAGTTGTATGTAAGGAATATGCCATTTCCACTAATAAGATATATTACAAAGTTTTATATATTCATTTACAGTACATTTATATTCAGTTATATACTCATTTACACTCCCACAATAAACTCAGACAACCCTTTAAGGGTGTATTTTGCGTGGCTGTATTCCGAAAACCATATTTGATGTATTTATTATACACACTTATATAGCGCTGACATATTCCGCAGCGCTTTACAGACATTGGCATCAATAATTTTAATTAATAATTTTCTTTTTTTCTCATCAAAGAAACTAAAGACCAATTGATAGGATCAGCTATCTATATCATATTAGTGGGGGCCGACACGTGGTACCCCTATCCATCAGCTGTCACCTGAAGCCACAAATCCAGGAAGTAAACAGTGTATGCAGCCGGTACACCACCTTTCCGTGCACTGCGAGGCGGCTTTTCTCTGGTTCGGCCACTACACAATGTTCAGTGTACAGCGCTAACTCTCATAAATAGTGTTGAGCAAACTGAAGTCTATAAAGTGGACTTTCATCTGAATTTCAGGGAAAATTTGATTTGCCGTAAAGCCGAATTTCCTCAGGCTGCGTGGTAGTGAATCGCTTTTCCCTGAATGGCGGTAAAAAAAAATTATACCTGCCGCCTGCTGCCATCTTGATTGAAGATCTTTCATGAATTCCCTTGCGCGGTGATGTATGACGTCGCCACACAAGCCGACGTGATGACGTCATCAAGGGGCACGCAAGATTTCTTACTAGATCTTCAATCAAGATGGCGGCAGCCGGTCAAATAGACAAGGTAAGTATTGTTTAATTTTTTTTTTTATTTTACACACCTATCGACGCGGCATCTGAGGGGTACAATGACGTGGGGCCGCTCCCGCTCCCTGTCATTGCACCCCCTACTAAATGTGCTTTGTGACAAAGTAACTGAAGTGAAGTAAAGCTAGTTCCTAATGTATTGTGATTGTTCACATTGCTTCCTTTTCTGGCTGGATTCATTTTTCAATCACATTACACACTGCTTGTTTCCAGGGGTTACGACCACCCTGCAATGCAGCCGCAGTGGTCGTACTTGCACACAATAGGAAAAAGCACCGATCTATGTGCGCTCCCCCAGTTACGGCCACCAGAGAGTCCGGCCAGAATTTAGCGGCGGCCATAATCCCTTGCATATGAGCCGTGTATAATGTGATGTAAAAATGAATCCAGCCAGCAAAGGAAGCAATATGGATAATCACAATACATTAGTAAGTGCCTTGTATTAACTCTCTCTACATGATAAATGCCATTTGCTGAAGTGAGAGACAATCCTTTTAAACCACCCCAAGTTCATTATACCCTATAAAAAAATATAGACAAAAATAAAAATAAAAATATTCTTTATAGTTAATCCAAAATCTCGAACCCTGATTTCCCTTGGAACCCAGTCAAAGTAGCTAAGACAGACTCCAGGGAAAGAAAGAACCGGCTTCATCCATCTTGTCACTGACACAGAGAGAGGTTGGAAGCTTTCTGTCAGCGTCGGAACAACCATAAAAGCGAAGTCTCTGGGATGAAGAAATGGAGATGAATTTGGAGCAATGGTGCAGTATGGGTCACTTATTCATTTACATTTGGAAACAACTACTTGTATATATTTTGATGCTGGAAAACCCCTTTAAGAGTTGTGATTCATACAGTAGGGTTGGCTCTTTTTTTTTTATAGAATGTGATGGAGAGATATCAATTATCATAAACATAAAAACAATATAAAATCCGTCATATATAATCCATTTCTATTCTGCAAGTCTCAAAGTTCAAATAATCACAATCATCATCTCGTGATCCCTGTGATATACAGAAACCTGGAATCTACAAGTCATTGCACCTGATAATTTTACTTTAAAAAGGTCAGAGAAATTGCAGGTCTGAGAACTGTCAAACATCTCTTTCCAAAATTGTAGGGCTAGACATTATATTATACTGAAAAATGCCACTGGAGAAACCCAATACTGCACGATAAATACAACTGCGACATGGAAGGTGTTCCTTGTATTATGCATTATTATACAGAATATGTAATATTCAGCAGGACATAATTACCATCTCAAATATTCAGAAAATAACTACAATAGAACTGTCCACAATGTGCCAGAACATAATTACTATAATACTGCTCCTATGTACAAGAATATAACTACTATAATACTGCCCCCTATGTACAAAAATATAACTACTATAATACTGCTCTTATGTACAAGAATATAACTACTATAATACTGCTCCTATGTACAAGAATATAACTACTATAATACTGCTCCTATGTACAAGAATATAACTACTATAATACTGCTCCTATGTACAAGAATATAACTACTATAATACTGCCTCCGATGTACAAGAATATAACTACTATAATACTGCTCCTATGTACAAGAATATAACTACTATAATACTGCTCCTATGTACAAGAATATAACTACTAAATACTGCTCTTATGTACAAAATAAAACTATATACTACTCCTATGTACAAGAATATAACTACTATAATACTGTTCCTATGTACAAGAATATAACTACTATAATACTGGCTCTATGTACAAGACTATAACTACTATAATACTGCTCCTATGTACAAGAATATAACTACTAGAATACTGCCTCCTATGTACAAGAATATAACTACTATAATACTGCTCCTATGTACAAGAATATAACTAATATAATACTGCCTCCTATGTACAAGAATATAACTACTATAATACTGCCTCCTATGTACAAGAATATAACTACTATAATACTGCCTCCTATATACAAGAATATAACTACTGTAATACTGCCTCCTATGTACAAGAATATATCAACTATAATACTGCTCCTATGTACAAGAATATAACTACTATAATACTGCCTCCTATGTACAAGAATATAACTACTATAATACTGCTCTTATGTACAAGAATATAACTACTATAATACTGCCTCCTATGTACAAGAATATAACTACTATAATACTGCCTCATATGTACAAGAATATAACTACTATAATACTGCTCCTATGTACAAGAATATAACTAGTATAATACTGCTCCTATGTACAAGAATATAACTACTATAATACTGCTCCTATGTACAAGAATATATCTACGATAATACTGCCCCTATATACAAGAATATAACTACTATAATACTGTTCCTATGTACAAGAATATAACTACTATAATACTGCTCCTATGTACAAGAATATAACTACTATAATACTGTTCCTATGTACAAGAATATAACTACTATAATACTGCTCATTTGTACAAGAATATAAATGCTATAATTCTGCTTATTTGTGATGTGACTTTTAGAGCATATTTTGTATCACACAGGAATAATCTTCACTACGTGTCGGTAGATCTTCGTGTTATTTCCATGGTGATTTATCACCTCACGCACCGATGATGTAAAACAAGAAGAATTTTTTTTGTGCAGGAGCTAAATTTTTATGCACTGAAAGCTTCACGAGTCGTCCATTCCACAGTCTCACGGCTGCTGGGGATTTGATCATGTCCTAAATAAATGCTGGAAATTCACGGATCTTAAATTTCCGAAATTCTTGTGAATTATGACTCTGACCTCAGGGATAGCGTGCTAAACAGGGCTGAGAACCTATGAGAGGAAACCCTTCTTAAAGGGATTCTCTAAATTCCAAAACGGATGCTAAAATTGTTGAAAAAAAACCTACCGTTATATATGAAACTGCCATCACTTGGAATAAAGAATCCTAGGACAAATGGCATGGAAACTAAATTTTTAAGTTTTGAGTTAATTTAGAGTTTGGAAACTGCTTCCTGCCCTGTATATAGTTAAGATAGTGTGATATCTAACAGTAGCTTACAATGGGAAGTGCAGCTCTGGAGTACAAAATGTTGCTCGTAATGAATAAAAACAAGAAAAAAGATTTTTTTTAATTTTTTTTTTTTTTTTTTGGCGGGGGCAGGTCAAGGTGCTCTAGTTAGGCAGATAAGACAATTTGTGCCTCCTATAGAATACCCTATATAAATGTCTCAGTCATAGAGTGCCACTTTATAAAGTGATTTTCAGAGGGTGCTCAAGACAATGTGCCTGCAATTGTGTAATGCAGTGCTCCTCCTAGAGTTTCCATCGGTACTGCACCCTAGTAAGCATGTGCCCCTAACTGCAGTTTCCAGCCATAGAGTACTTCCATACTCAGCAAGAATGTTCCCCTATATACAGAGTCCGAGACCGTCATGTACAGTGTCTCAGGGAGAGAGTCCCCCCATATACAGTGTCCTAGATCCCTAATACTACTGTCTTCACCTTGTTATTGCTCCTCCCATGAGGAGCTGGCCAGCAAGTCAGGAGCTTCTCATAGGTCACTTCCTCCTACTTAGGCCAGAACCTCCAGGGGGCAGAGCTGAAAAGTGCTTTTCAGAGGATGCTCAAGAGCATGTGCCTGCAATTGAGTAACCCCGAATGCAGTGCTCCTGCTAGAGTTTCCATCAGTACTGCACCCTAGTGAGCAAGTGCCCCTAACTGCAGTGTCCAACCATAGAGTACTTCCATACTCAGGAAGAATGTTCCCCGATATACAGAGTCCGAGACTCAGGGAGAAAATCCCCCCATATACAGTGTCTTAGATCCCTAATACTACTGTCTTCCTCTTGTTATTGCTCCTCCCATGAGGAGCTGGCCAGCCAGTCAGGAGGCTCTCATTGGTCACTTCCTTTTACTTAGGCCAGAACCTCCAGGGGGCAGAGCTGAAAAGTGCTTTTCAGAGGATGCTGAAGAGCATGTGCCTTCAATTGAGCAACCCCGAATGCAGTGCTCCTCCTAAAGTTTCCATCAGTACTGCACCCTAGTGAGCAAGTGCCGCTAACTGCAGTGTCCTACCATAGAGTACTTCCATACTCAGCAAAAATGTTCCCCGATATACAGGGCCCGAGACTCAGGGAGAGAATCCCCCCATATACAGTGTCTTAGATCCCTAATACTACTGTCTTCCTCTTGTTATTGCTCCTCCCATGAGGAGCTGGCCAGCCAGTCAGGAGGTTCTCATTGGTCACTTCCTCCTACTTAGGCCAGAACCTCCAGGGGACAGAGCAGGCAGTACCACTGGAGACAGATCCTTATTAACAAATCGGGGGAAGTGGCACAAAAAAAGTGGAGCCCTTGTACAAAAACAGCTTTGTGGCCCCTTGGCTTTCCAACTAGTGAGCTTCTTAGAGTGAGGAGCCCATCACCTTTCTCATGGCTGGTTAAGAAGTCTCTCACCAGCATGTCCAATAGTTACAAGCCATTGGCATTCATCGTCTTCAAGCCTCAGATTGGTCCGCAGGGCGGTTAGTGCTTATTCCACTGCGCCCCCACGGTCCTGCCCTGGATGAAGGGGAATGGAAAATTGCACCCAAAAAATGTTAGCGTCTCCCAAAAAATTTTAAAGGAGTCTGATCTGGTCCACCAGTAATACCTGAGGTGTAACTCCAACCCCTTGATTCCAGAGGTCAATTTTTAACCGAGTACTAGTGCGGTATAAATAGATTTGTCAGTGCTCTCAATGACGGCATTAATCAGCGGTAATGAATGCTCTAATCTGCTATATAATTAGACAGGAAGACAAGAGGGTGTTAATCATCTCTGGTTATCTGCTGCATCAGAGCGCTGGCATGGGTCTATGATTCGAGTGCCCTGCTGAACTAACATTTACCAGCTCCTCAGGTGATATCAGCCGTATATGGCGGTATTTAACCGCTGGAGAGTCCTTATCCAACACTTGTCAGAAGAGGGTTGTAATTCACCGCAACAGGCAGGGACGGACATGGGAAGTAGAAGACCCCTGTGCAAAATGTTAGTGCCCCTTGTCCCCTCACTTCAACCTTCCTTCATCTAATGAATCAGAATCAGCCATGGGAATTGGGAACCTTGGTGCTATTTTTATTATGGTATCGGCCCCCCCTTTCCTATCGGGCCCCCTGTGCAAAGGATGCACCAGTGGCAACCAAGTATCATCACTATTTTTTGTTCCATTTGGCAGGGGCCAGCACTGCATTCAAGACAATAGTCCTGATCTTCTTGGTGCAGTCTCTAGAACAGGATGGACAAGGGGTGGATTTGACAATATTGGTCCCAGTCTCTTGTTTTCATCACCTACTAGAAGACCTAAGAGATTCCTACTACAGCAGGGTAACATTAGAAGAAAGAGGTAGTCAAAGATTATTAATTATCCAAAGCTTCAGATATTAGATGGAGTTCCCCTTTAACTTAAAGGGATGTTCCACTTTTTTTTTAAATTGTCAAATGTAAAAAAATAACACTAAAAGTGGATCTCAGAATCCCTTTGTGGAATAAAAATTTCAAGTCATCCAAATCTCCTTACAAAAATATCCAACCATGGCAGGTAATTTGGGTACCACGGCTCTTTCCATTTTGGGATTAGGTAAGGTTTCTAACTTAAAGGAGTATTCCCATCATAGACAATGGGGGCATGTCGCTAGGATATACCCCCATTGTCTGATGGGTGCGGGTCCCACCTCTAAGAAGACTGGAGCAAGGAGAGCTGTGGCTGGAGGACGCTGGATTTGCCCAGGTTCCATCCACCACTAAGCGCTGCTTCCTGCTGCTCCCATAGATGTGAATGGGAGCGCACTGCGGCCCCCGCTCCCATTCATTCCTTTGGGGCAGACGGAAATAGCCGAGCCAGCGCCCGGCTATTTTCGGCGGCCCCATTGAAGTGAATGGAGGGCGGCTGTGCATGCACAGTTCACCCTCCATTCATTTACCCTCTCCGTTCTCGTTGTAGTGCTGAGACCCGCACCTATCAGACAATGGGGTTATTCTTCATATAGGAGAGAAGGGAGGTGTAGCTCAGGGGCACCCCCACCTTGTTTGACAATGGGCCCTAATGCAAAATCTATAATAGGGCCCCCACCATATGATAAACTAATCAAAGGTAATGAGTATGGGGCCAAACTGAGGGGCCCCACAGATCCCCTCTGTGGCAATAGTGGAACCTATATATGGCACTGCACATGTCACGTAAACCCGCCATATAGCTGGGTCACGTGTAGACCGCCAGCACCTCAAGTCTTGTAATTCGCACACTGACCAGTTTAGATGAAAGAAAAACTCCAGCTCACATTTCGAGTAAAAGATTCATAAGTTCAAAAGTAGAAAGAAAGCAATTTTGATGCCAGCTCGGCGGCGTTAATAATTCAGCAGAATATCTTAGTAATTACTATATCAAGCTATATCACCGCCATCACACGCCTTAACAGGACTCCGACAACTCTCCCTGCGACCGGCATTAATAAATAAAATGCAATTTTCCTGCTTAAAATTGTTGTTTAAAGCCTAAATATTTTATTGGTGTTAATACATTTTAAATAATCAGCCAGGACCTCAGAATACGGAGCCGCGGACTGGTTGTCGGGCTGTAAACGAGATAATCTGTTCAAATTTATAAAGACCGGATCGGGTTCATGGTGGGATTCCTGAGCGCTGGTCGTGCTCTAAGGTTTAAAGAGAAAATGGAGTACGCAATACCGCAGAATGCCACTAGGGTCACTTTGTCGTATTTTTACAAAATTAGCCAGATAGGGCATATTAGTGGTTGGGATTTTGCTACCATTCAGCTCCAAGAGTCCAAACCAGGCAATCATCATTTACTGCAAGTCCAAGATCAACTGCTGGATGTTGTCTGATGGCGCCCATTGGCGGTCTCATAGCTCAGCTTTCCTTCCACTAGGGCAAAGATTTATTTTGGTAAACTGGGTCTTGGTCCAAATACCCTGGTGAAAAGAATAGGATCTTAGGTTCCCTTATTCCCCTGATCCATACACCCTCTGAGAGCCCTACCTCTACCTACACCCAGAAGTCATCTAATACCCAAGGCGAGAAGGACTCCAAATACAATTGCTATGCCCCATTTCAATCTTCGTCTTGGTGCTTAGACTGGTGGATCTACAGAGGGTTGGAATCCAGCCTAACTAATTATCACTAAACGTCTCATGCCAAGAAGAAATGGTAAATGTTGAATGAAGGCGCTTATCAATATTCAAAAGGAGGATGTTCCAATGTGCAACAGTCATCTGCTATCTACAGGAGGCTTGTGGTAGAACATTTATAGACTCCTTGTATCCAGGGAAACCTGCTGCAGTAAAAAGGGGCCTTTTACTCATCAATCATTAGCGCCTATTCATAGTTGAAGGTCTAGAAAGGTTGCAAAGCCAACTAAGGAGATCATTATTACTCCAACCCCAAGATCAGTTTCTCAAAGTTGTCTGATGGTGCTCACAGACATTGAGTACAATGATCAACAAAGGACATCTATTATCTAAGGAGACTTTTAGGGAATCTTTCTAGCCTCCCTATACCCAGTAGACAACCCTATCTACCAACTCTATCCAACCACTTTGTCTCCATTTAAACGGGTTTAGCTCTGAACCCGGGCATACTCTTAATTTCACCCAGGCAGCCTGCCTGACTAGAGCATCCACTAATTGCCCTAATTAGCGCAAGGCAAGGGCATTTTGCCCGCTTCCTGTGACGAACCGGGCTCTGCCAAGCGGAGGCTTCTGCCCAGCAGTGAGCCTGGTGACGTCAACAGCACTGATGGGCGGGCTTTAGTGCTGCCCTAGCCAGTGAAACAGCTAGGGTAGTGCTAAAGCCGGCCCATTACAGCCGGTGACTGCACAATCCAGCGTAGGACAAGGGTGGGGATCAGAGCATAAGATGCTCGGAAGCTCTAGTCAGGCAGGCTGCCTGGGTGAAATTAAGGGTATGTCCGGGTTCAGCTCTTCCACTCCATGGATAGTCATACTATGGGTCCATCATTAGTCTAAGTAAGAGGTTAGCTGATCATTTAAGGCTACCTCAAGGTAGGTCATACAGCCACATAGTCAAATGGGAGGACCATCAAGTCTAACCTATAAACAGATCAATTGGTAAAGTGCTCTGAGGGTGCCAAGACAAAACAATGGGAAGTTGGTAACTGAATTGGCCATTTCTTAACTAATGATGGTTTAGGGAGAACCAATGAAGGCTTTCAATTTCCAGAAGAACCATTTTCCAACCATTGAGTCTCCTGTGAATTCAGCAGATCATCGTTCTCATCTTCCTTGAGGTTAGCTGTTAAAGTTGCCTGATGGCGCACAGAAGAGAATAATCTAAACTGCTAATATCTATCAGTGACATTCAGCTGATTTTATTAAGGGAAGCCTCATGTCCTTCACGCGGGGCTTCTTCATACCTCTAGGTTTACATCATGACTAATACTATACATATCCTTTTGTACAACTTCTAGAAAATATGACCCGACCTGATCCACATTTGCATGAAGAAGAATCAATCTATGATTTTTCATCTTGATCCTGTCACATGGCTGCCTTACTGTACACGGCGGCATTATATTATCTAACTACATTTTCTCTACGTGAACAAATAACGAAGGAGGAAGAAGGTGAAAATTTAATCTGTTCAATGACGAGAAAACAAAAGCTCCAAGATGCTCGCCTTTCTAAAGGAATCTTTAATTTTTTTCTGTTGCCATAGCAAATTCTGAGATGCTAAAAATACTAAATAACAAGCTGTACTAGGAACCCGGCCACAAGACAAAACACACAGACACAATATACCGGCAGAATGTATAAGAGCTGAAAAAGCCAGAAAGGTGGAAGCTGAAATTGTGAACGCCACCCTGCAAGAAATGGAGACCACCATGTCACCAGGATTAAGACTCATCAGTAACTGATAGGAAATATGTACTGCTAAACCAGATATCAAATCTATCATGTGTGTGACACCACTAAATGTACCAGAATATAACTGCTATAATGTTATTCCTATGTACAAGAATAAAACTAAAATAATACTGCTCCTATGTACAAGAATAAAACTGCTAATAATACTGCTCCTATGTACAAGAATATAACTACTATAATACTGCTCCTATGTACAAGAATATAACTACTATAATACTGCTCCTATGTACAAGAATATAACTACTATAATACTGCTCCTATGTACAAGAATATAACTACTATAATACTGCTCTTATGTACAAGAATATAACTACTATAATATGCTGCCTATGTACAAGATATACCTACTATAAATACTGCTCCTATGTACAAGAATATAACTACTATAATACTGCTCCTATGTACAAGAATATAACTACTATAATACTGCTCCTATGTACAAGAATATAACTACTATAATACTGCCTTCCTATGTACAAGAATATAACTACTATAATACTGCTCCCTATGTACAAGACTATACTACTATAATACTGCTCCTATGTACAAGAATATAATACTACAATACTGCTCCTAATGTACAAGAATATAACTCTATAATACTACCTGCTATGTACAAGAATATAACTACTATAATACTGCTCCTATGTACAAGACTATAACTACTATAATACTGCTCCTATGTACAAGAATATAACTACATAATACTGCCTCTATGTACAGAATATAACTACTATAATACTGCTCCTATGTACAGAATATTCTACTATAATACTGCTCCTATGTACAAGAATATACTACTATAATACTGCTCCTATGTACAAGAATATAACTACTATAATACTGCTCCTATGTACAAGAATATAACTACTATAATACTGCTCCTATGTACAAGATATAACTACTATAATATGCTCCTATGTACAAGAATATAATACTATAATACTGCTCCTATATCAAGAATATAACTACTATAATACTGCCTCCTATGTAACAAGAATAATAACTACTATAATACTGCTCCTATGTACAAGAATATAACTACTATAATACTGCTCCTATGTACAGAATTAACTACTATAATACTGCCTCCTATGTACAAGAATATAAGTACTATAATACTGCCTCCTATGTACAAGAATATAACTATTCGTATAATACTGCCTCCTATGTACAAGATATAACTACTATAATACTGCTCCTATGTACACGAATATAACTACTATAATACTGCTCCTATGTACAGGACTATAACTACTATAATACTGCCTCTATGTACAAGAATATAACTACTATAATATTGCTCCAATGTACAAGAATATAACTACTATAATACTGCTCCTATATACAAGAATATAACTACTATAATACTGCTCCTATGTACAAGAATATAACTACTATAATACTGCTCCTATATACAAGAATATAACTACTATAATACTGCTCCTATGTACAAGAATATAACTACTATAATACTGCCTCCTATGTACAAGAATATAACTACTATAATACTGCTCCTATGTACAAGAATATAACTACTATAATACTGCTCCTATATACAAGAATATAACTACTATAATACTATCCTGAGACTTTTGACTGCCGCTTTATATTGATAGTTGTAGACAGTGAGTATATCACAGCTATAACCGGAGGAGGACTATGATGTTGCGGTACAGACATGCAGTATACGGTAATAGATACTAATGTACATTTCTTGTTATAATGGATACTTTATGCTTTCAATGCTATATTTCAGTGGTCAGAGAAGCTTTGTGTGATGACATGAAAATGAGACGTTTCTGCCACTCTGATATCTATATATTAGGTTTATTTTTAGCTTTCTGCCCATGTTACGATGTACACTGCACACTGCTGGTTTTTCACACTTCGGCGCATTGTGTCGGTGTTGTCAGAAGAGCTGATTAGCATGCTGCAGCTCCTGGTGACAGAGATTCCTGAGGAAACCCCCGAGCTGAACGCTTCCTTCCTAACCTCTGACATTTACCGCCCAGATACCCAGATAGCAGCAGTAATATTCTATTCCTCTACAGAAGATACAGGATCCAGGACGTGGAGGATTCCATATTATTGCAGCATTAGGGGAAACAGTGTGTCTAGTATAGTCCCATGATGCCTTGCAACACTTCTGAGCATTTTTTTCAGTCTATAGCAGAGATCTCAAACTCGTGGCCCTCCAGCTGTTGTAAAACTACAACTTCCATCATGCCAGGAGAGCCTACAGCTATTGGGTCATACTGGGAGTTGTAGTTTTACAACAGCTGGAGGGCCACGAGTTTGAGATCTCTGGTCTATACAATAGAATAAACGTTAGATTTTTTTTTTTTTTCCAGAAATCTTATTTTTATAAATTTTTATGGGCGGGGCGGCCATATTAGTGCTTTTTGGCAACTGCAATCCACTTTAAAGTGGTTTTCCCATCAGGAGAACTTCTGTCTATGTGTCCTATGAGAGCAGAAGAATGTTTTCAATGGGAACCCGTATTAGGAGCAAGAGGGATTTTTTTAAAAAATCATCTAGAAAAATTTACAGTCTGCAGAAAGTGATGAAGTACATACACCGGGGCATAGTGGGGAGATGCTGGAGATTGAGTCTCAAGCATACCACCAGCTACTTTGCAAGGGCTAGCGTATTTCGATCCGTGGTGCGGACTGTGTCCTTTAGACCCTGGTGCAGCAAATCACAGCTATGGGGTACATTCTGAACTCCCCCCACCCTAAACGAGTAAGCAGAGACAGGGGGAGGGGTGCCTACAAGCATGTACTGTTCCTATCCTGCCTTATCTAGGCCACCAGCAATACATTAGAGCTGTCGGTATCTCCTCTGCCATTTTACAATAATGAGATGGCTCTGTTCGTTCTGCCACATTCTGTACAGCAAAGCTAATAATTGAAAACTGAAAGTTTCAGTGTATTGTGTCTGCTCTTGTGACCAACACTGTGGTTTCTAGTTCTCCAGGTCATTCTCTATTACTTCCAGATGTTCCCCGACCGTAAGACCAAGGTAACTTGGGTGAAGTTGGTTTACAAGGAAGTTTTTGGGAAGGAACCATCAAAGTCTTGTGTCCTCCTCTAGGTCCTCGTCAGTTTGAAATTACAAAAATTTCAGCTTTTTACCACCAGTGGCAACGTGTATCAACAATGAGAATGGGCTACACAATTTCTAGGAGGACACATGGTACAAAGGAGCCCATAATACCGCCATCCACCTGCCAAGAGTCATTGGATGGGACTCACAGATCTGGATTTTTAGGCTTTGCTATGTTATATGTTATATTAGATGGATGGTCTAATTTTTATTTTCTTTCATTTCTCCGCGCCCATGTCTGGCACTGAATGTCCTGGTTTTTTATTCTTAGACACTACGTGCCGCCATCTTAAGTGCAGTCCGCTGAGCGCGCCCTCCTGAGATTACTATATTATGGGTATAATTAGTCACAGCGCTCGCTAACAATTACAATTTGTAGCCGTTCTCTGCTGATGACACAATACTTCTCCGCTTATAATCGCGGCTGTGACATTTTGCAAGTTCATAAATCTCTTAATCTAAACGTGTGAAGTGACCTGTGCGCTCCGAGCGCAAAAACAACTGTGTTTATGAGCAAACCAAGTGTCGGGCCATTAAAAACCGATGCCAACCGCCAGCCGAGCATTTAGATTTTAAATTGAAAGCACTGGCCGAGACCGCCACCGTCGTGGGAGTCGAGACAGCGTCGCCTCCGATATGTTAATACATAAACCGGATTTCAAAGTTCATTCTGCTGTCGTCGACCGAGTACATATTTACCGTCTGCAATTAGTTAGATAATAAAATAATACCGTATAGTTGGAGCAAGATTTATCTTCCCCTTCTCAATGGCAATTTTGTATTAATGCTTGTTCACATTGTGCCAATATATGCGTGTGACCACATAGCCAATCACTGCACTCACTGCTCTAATGATGAGGACACTGACTGATAGTAGTTATATCCTTGTACATAGGAGGTAGTATTATAGTACTTATATTCTTGTACATAGGAGGCAGTATTATAGTAGTTATATTCTTGTACATAGGAGCAGTATTATAGTAGTTATATTCTTGTACATAGGAGCAGTATTATAGTAGTTATATCCTTGTACATAGGAAGCAGTATTATAGTAGTTATATTCTTGTACCTAGGAGCAGTAATTAAGTAGTTATAATTCTTGTACATAGGAGGCAGTATATGTAGTTATATTCTTGTACATAGGAGGTCAGTATTATAGTAGTATATTTCTTGTACATAGGAGCAGTATTATAGTAGTTATATTCTTGTACATAGGAGGCAGTATTATACGTAGTTATATTCTGATAACATAGGAAGGGCAGTATTATAGTAGTTATATTCTCTGTACATCAGGGAGGCAGTATTATAGTATTATATTCTTGTACATAGGAGCAAGTATTATAGTAGTTATATTCTTGTACATAGGAGGCAGTATTTATATAGTAATCTTACATAGGCATATTATATAGTATTTGACATAGGAAGGCAGTAATTATCTGTACAAGGGGTTATATATTCTTGTACATAGGAGCAGTATTATAGTAGTTATATTCTTGTACATAGGAAGGCAGTATATATAGTAGTTATATTCTTGTACATAGGAGGCAGTATATATAGTAGTTATACTTTCTTGTACATAGGAGAGCAGTATTATAGTAGTTATATTCTTGTACATAGGAGCGCAGTATTATAGTAGTTATATTCTTGTACATAGAGGCAGTATTATAGTAGTAGTATTCTTGACATAGGAGGCAGTATTATAGTAGTTATATTCTTGTACATAGGAGGTAGCAGTATTATAGTAGTTATATTCTTGTACATAGGAGGTGTAGCAGTATTATAGTAGTTATATTCTTGTACATAGGAGTATTATAGTAGCATAGGGGCAGTATTATAGTAGTAGTTATATTCTTGTACATAGGAGGCAGTATTATAGTATATAGTACATAGTTATATTCTTGTACATAGGAGGCAGTATTATAGTAGTTATATTCTTGTACATAGGAGCAGTATTATAGTAGTTATATTCTTGTACATAGGGGTATTATTCAGTATTATAGTAGTTATATTCTTGTACATAGGAGTAGTATAGTACTTGTAGTATATATAGTAGTTATATTCTTGTACATAGGAGGCAGTATTATAGTAGTTATATTCTTGTACATAGGAGCAGTATTATAGTAGTTATATTCTTGTAGCATAGGCAGTATTATAGTAGTTATATTTTGTACATAGGAGCAGTATTATAGTAGTTATATTCTTGTACATATAGGGGCAGTATTATAGTAGTTATATTCTTGTACATAGGAGGCAGTAATTATAGTAGTTATATTCTTGTACATAGGAGCAGTATATAGTAGTTATATTCTTGTACAATAGGAGCAGTATTATAGTAGTTATATTCTTGTACATAGAGCAGTATTATAGTAGTTATATTCTTGTACATAGGAGCAGTATTATAGCAGTTATTTTCTTGTACATAGGAGCAGTATTAATAGCTAGTTATATTCTTGTACATAGGAGCAGTATATAGTAGTTATTTCTTTTGGGAGGTACCATAGAGCAGTATTATAGTAGTTATATTCTTGTACTTAGGAGGCATATTATAGTAGTTATAAGTCCTGTACATAGAAGCAGTATTATAGTAGTTATATTCTTGTACATAGGAGCAGTATTATAGAAGTTATATTCTTATACATAGGAGCAGTATTATAGTAGTTATATTCTTGTACATAGGAGCAGTATTATAGTAGTTATATTCTTGTACATAGGAGCAGTATTATAGTAGTTATATTCTTGTACGTAGGAGGCAGTATTATAGTAGTTATAGTCTTGTACATAGAAGCAGTATTATAGTAGTTATATTCTTGTACATATTAACAGTATTAGTTAGTTATCAGTTATACTTTTGTACATAGAGGAGTTTATAAAGTTATTTTATAACTGCTATCATACTGCCTCCTATATACAGAAATAAAACTACTATTATGACATATAAATACGTATTTCAAAGGAAATTGTGTAGAAGACTAGTACCAATGTCTTGAAAGAGACCTCTGCATTAAAAGCATTAAATGTGGCTGAAACTGCTATACCCATTGAGTAACAGGGAACAATTCTTGTTCAAGTAGGAGAAAAATATTGTAAACTTTGGGTTCGTTTTCCCTTTAAATACAGAACAGCCTCTGAAGGACCCGGAGCAGAGTCCGGAATATGAAAATCGATAGCTTCTGAGAAATGTTATTACATGGTTTGTAGTGGTAGAACAAGACCTCGGCGACATTCCCTGTGTCATTGCTTTTATGATTAACCCCTTGTGAGCAAGCACAGTTGAGTACAGATCGAAAGGTAACACGGTAGTGGATTAATTGGATTCTTCTCTTCCGCCGTCATGTTCTGGATGATGTCAGGATTGAAGAGCTGTTTGTGTTTTTACTAAAACCTGATATGATCTTGTAGCTTTAAAATTGGGAAATTGAATTCTGATTTAATGCTACTAAAGTAGTACCGCTCTGGTACTCTGGTATTATCTGGGCCTTGTATGGTGGCATTGCGCATTTGATTTTATTTGAACACTGTATTGCAATGTTAACGTATTTAAGCATAGTTTCGATATTATTTGAGGAGCGTATGGTAGAACTGTCTCACTGTGGTATGGTGATATTTCGGCACTGTATGTTAATATTATTTGAGCCTTTTGCATGGTGGCATTGGGCACTATATGTTGGTATTACAACATTTGATTAGAGTATGGCGGTATTGTATGGGCACTGTATGGTGATATTATTTAGGCTCAGTTTGCTGAGGGGATCAAACCAACATGAAAATGTGAACAAGGCCTTACTTATTTTTGGCTAAAAATAATTTTTTCAATTGGCTTTTATTAAAAATATTGAGCCGTTCTTTGTCAATTGTTTTTCTAGCTGCGTGACTGGTACTTTCACTTTCACTTTTTCCTGGTCATCTAATTAACCTTATCTCTAATCTACTGAGAGATCATAAACACTTATTCAAGCCACATTCTTATCAGTAAGATAAGGATTGAGCTGTAATGAGTGTTTATAATGTCAGAGAGCAGAGATAAGGAGCCCGTCAGCTCCTGGTCTGACGGCAAAGAGAGAAAATCCAGAGGCTACTACTAGAGCATCTCAACTCTGTACAGAAAGAAGGAATCCATATCTCTTAATATTATAAAAATGAGTTTCTGTCTGTCTGTCTGTCCTCTATGTGCGACCAAACTACTGGACCGATTTTCGCCAAATTCGGCACGCAGGTACATCAGGTGTCCGGGAAGGTTTTAAGGCAGGTCTCATCTCTCTAGGACGTACCGTTCCCGAGATATTCCCAAAATATGATCTCCATTAGCCAATATTAGCCTGGGAGCTTTGGTTTTAAACCCCAACTGCCATTCTCTGCACAGACACACACAGGGAGGGCAGGTTTCCATAACAACACAGCCAGGTAATTAGCAGCCAGCTGAGGAGCTCAGGTAATAACCCAGCCATTTCTATTCACTGACACTGTCAAAGGTATTCCGGTTACCATAAATCTAACTTATGTTTTAGACTAATTTTAGACTAAGACAGTTCAGTAGTAATAAAAGATGTTTTCTTCCACTGCTACCCATTGCGTGGCCTCATAAATAAGCATGGTATCGACCTTTAATTCAGGCCACCCTAAAAGAAGTACTTAAAACCCCCGCCCCAGGTCTCGCTAAGCCACACCCCTGACTCTGTCTGGCCACACCCCCTCCCACTCCACAGCCAACAGGGATTGAAAAAATAAAGGTAAAAATCAACTTCTGTCAGCTGCAGGGGTGGGAGGGAGGTTGACTTTCTTTCTGCAACGACACACAGAAACATTAAATGAAATAGATTAAATACACCTGTGCGAAGCGTCTTGGTAAGCCACACCCCTGACTCTGTCAGGCCATGCCCCCTCCAACTCTGCAACGACGGCAGTGAGTTCGGTGACGTCACCGGCTGTAATGGGCCGGCTTTAGCGCTGCCCTAGCCGTTTCGTCAGCGTAGCGCTGCCCTCCTTTGCCCTAGCTAATTAGCGCAGTTCAGGTGGGCTGCCTGGGTGAATTTAAAGGTATGTCCGGGTTCAGATCTGAACCCGGACAACCCCTTTAAGCATCTTTCCAGCCCCAAACCCTAGGTAGGTAAAGGGTGTGCACTGATACATTATTGCAAATCTGTTCTGATGTTTATTTCACAGAGAATTATGGTACCTACACTGTATACATTGTAACAAGCCCACAGCTGTGAAAAGTTCTACTTCTGTAGGAGTTTCCACCCTTTGGATGCAGGCAAGAGCATTCTCACTCACCCACAGCAAGCAGAGATCTTGTAAATGGTGAGAAATAAAGTTGCAAGACTTTTCATGATACAAGGATTCAGCTTTGTTCACATACCACTGGATGAGCCCTTTAAGCTTTGTCCCTGTATAAATGTATGATGAACTCCCCCAATGTACCTTCTCCTTTTCCGCATGGATATACTGTATTGTTTTAGCAGATGGATATCCTCGCACTGCAGACATGCTATCATATTTAATTACACCGTGTCTGACACCGGCTGCGTGTTTGTGACAAGATCTTCCTTAAGAGGGTCAGGTATGTCACAGATTAGGTAATGAAAAGTCTTCCAGGTGCATTGTGGGTAATCACATCGACACAGCTGGGCCATGAATCTCATAGGGGTCTATGCAGCAATTATCCCCTATGGCTCCATTATTACTGCAGACATCTGCTCTGTCCTCTGCATAGTCACCTGGACGGGGCACGATGTGTCTGGTATCATCAACACGTCATCCATATTGGGGGAGAAAAGGTTAATAAGAGCTGTAGGGCCAGCAGTAACCTGCACAGGCTGCAGGGATTTCAGGGGCACTGCTCCCCCTAGTGGTCGTTTCTCCACCGTCACTGTAAAGATAAAGAACAATGCACAAAAGAGATCTAAGAAACAGATCAGGATGGAAAAGGGATAAGGAGGCGGATGATACATTTGTTGTATTTTGCAAATGAGAATTTTTTTTTAGGGCTTGTGTTTGTAAAAATTTGGCAACATGCTGGTGGTTTTACACTGGAAAGGGATATATCAGTCCTGTGTTTCTGTATGAACATAATCCCATTGTGTTAAACAGGTTTTTAAATAACTAGTGCTATAATATATCCAGATATGTGCCCAGAGCAGCAGCACATAGCATATAGTACATAGAGTACCCAACTAGCATCATACACAGCGTGCACCAAATGGCCCAAAGTGCCATATTCTCCCCAGATCATGTCATATGGTGCACATGTAAAGCTAAATAGTATCCACATGTTATTAATGGACTTAGCGGCTCACCCCTGTATTGCTATGGATGAAGGTGCTCTGACTCTTGACTCACCCCATCAATCATAAATGGCTTATACTCTCCCTTCCTTCTGGGATTCACACCTTCTCCCCACCTATCCCTTGATGGACTTAGGTCTTCTTTCAACCGTATTAACTACGTAACTATGTCTTCACTATAGTCGATCAACGTCATATACTGTATATTGACATTTGATTCTTTATAAATGAATATATTTCCAATATAGATGACGTTGATCGACATATTCTAAGCGAAGTGTGCCTGACTATATTTAGAATAGTATCCACATGTTGCCTCATTCTGCCTGCATTCACCCAAACACTGTGTTCTATAAAGACAGAGAGGGAGACAGACGGTGACTGTGAGTGTTGTAAATGCCCATATAGTGCCAAGGGGAGCAGTATAGTGCCACCTATTATCAGAATTGTCACGATGCGCCTCATCCTTACTGCGCCGCCGGTCCCCCCTGTCTAGCTCTGAACAGGTCGTTTCCCCTAGAAACCAGGATACTGGAGGACCCAGCGACACCTGCTTCACAAGCACGGCCAGCTTCCTCCATCCCCTAGACAACAAGCAGCAGGGGAGCTGAGCGCCGACGCCCATTAGTCAGTGCTTATGTGTTTTATGTTTCTGAGTTGGGTCACGTGACCCTGGCCACGTCACATGACCCATCTTCTGGGCCTATTTAAGCAGGCAGCCTGCTGGCCACTGGTTGCCTGTGTTTGGCCTTTCCAGCAGTGCTTGTGGTTTTTGGTATAGTGACTTCAGTGTGTATCGGACTTCGGCTTGTGTGTTTTGGACTTCACTTTCTGCTTTATCCCCTGGTATTGACAAGACTTCCTGGTACGACCCTTTGGCTTGCTGACCCTTCTATATTGTGTTGTGTGTTCTGTCTTTGTTCGTTATTTTATCCCTTGTTCCCCTCCTCCTTACGCCCCTGCACTTACTCAGGCTAGGGTCTGTCGACAAGTTACGTGCCGTTGTTTAGGACGGGCCGTGTAAGTAATCAGGGACAGCGGTTGGGGCTTCAGACAGGGCTCACTACCTCCCTCCCATGACAAGACTATTGTAACTGTACAACAGGTTTCCCTGCTGTAGTCCCAAATGTCCACATAGCTTCAATAGGACTTGGAAGGACAGAGCACAGATACCCTCTAAAGGCTGAAGTCACATCGCATCTTTCCCATCCGTTTATGTTAAATGGATGTCTCAGACCAGGGCGTACATAGAGAAGTAAGGGCCCCATAGCAAGGATCAGACCGGGCCCCCCACACAGGACAGAAGGGTTTCTGCCTAAACCCTTTTCAATGACCCCTGGGCCATTTCTCCACGGCCTCATTTGCTAAAAGTTTTCACCTCCAGTAGAAGAGAAGATGATCCCAACTAAGACTGGGCCCCCTCTTGTCCTGGGCCCCATAGCAGTCACATGGTCTGCCTCTATGGTAGTTACGCCCCTGCCTCAGACTGATGCCATACAGTAATTTCTATTCACTATAGATTGTAAAAAAGAAAAAAAAACTTTACTTTTTTTTTTACCGGACTCTGCAGGATACAAGAACGTGGTGTGCTGCGGTTTTGAATCCTTTTTTTCCTAACATATACGTTAAACGGAGGCATAAAACGTGATGTGAACCCAACCTAAGTATTTCATGTGTGATACTGTCCACTGATCTGCGGTATCTAAACTTATCATGTGTGATACTGTTTGTTGGGCAAGTATTTTATTACTATCATGTGTGATACTATCTGTGTCCTGATGTAGTTAAGCCTATTCTGTGTTGCATGATGCGGTCTACTGAATTAAGGGGAGATGTAATAACTATGTATAAATATATCAGGGGTCAGTACAGAGATCTCTCCCATCATCTATTTATCCCCAGGACTGTGACTGTGACGAGGGGACATCCTCTGCGTCTGGAGGAAAGAAGGTTTGTACACAAACATAGAAGAGGATTCTTTACTGTAAGAGCAGTGAGACTATGGACTCTTTACGGTAAGAGCAGTGAGACTATGGACTCTTTACTGTAAGAGCAGTGAGACTATGGATTCTTTACTGTAAGAGCGGTGAGACTATGGACTCTCTCCCTGAGGAGGTGGTGATGGTAAGTTCACTATAAGAGATCAGGAGGGGCCTGGATGTATTTCTGGAGGTAATAATATTACAGGTTACAGTTACTAGAGAGGGGTCGTTGATCCAGGGAGTAATTCTGATGTCTGATTGGAGTCGGGAAGGAATTTTTTCCCCCAAAGTGAGGAAAATTGTCTTCTACCTCACAGGGGTTTTTTGCCTTCCTCTGGATCAACTTGTAGGAAAACAGGAAGAACTGGATGGACAGAGGGCTTTTTTCGGCCTTATAAACTTTGTTACTATGTGAATCTAACATGTTTGATACTGTACAGCGTACCTAAACCTATCAATACCCAGTACTGCAATTCCCATCATACCTCACTGCATTTCATTCACCAAGGATAGCCTCGAAGATCCATATAGCCAGGGGCGGATTGGCCACAGACTATACAGGGAAATTTCCCAGTGGGCCGACGCCCTGGGGGCCACTTGTTCCCTCCTCATGGCCATCCAGTGGAAGTTTTTGGGGATGCATTTTGTAATGGATTGTGGTATTTGGCTCTGTTGGGGTGGTATAATGTTATACAATATGGTATTGCTGGCCCTGCCTACAAACGGGGCCACTTTTAGTATTTTTTCCAGGGCCACTTTAAGTTCCAAGTCTGCCCTGCACATAGCACTACAGTCCTCATCATGTAATGCTACAGAATGTCCAGGGACAACTACTGTATCTAAGTCTCATTATAACCACTTTAAGCCCAATAGCAGCGTATCTAAGCTGCCAACCATCTCTGGACGTACAGCCACAGGCTCCTCATGTTGAGAAACCATGAAGTAGTGGAAATGAACTAGTGAGGAGGACACGAGGGCCCTTCTGTAAAGGAGAAACCACGCTCCTAATCTCATCAGCTCTGCTTCATTCATCTGATGCTCGTCTTAAGATCCACTATAGGAGACATTGGCTCCACCTTAAGGAAGATAGTGATGGCTTTGCATCGCAGCATAGAGACATTCTGTTTCCATGCCAGAATACAAATGATTACACATTGGATTAGAGACTCCACCTCTGGTCAGTCGAGACTTCAGTTACACATTGCTTAGTGCTGGGATTTCCCGCTGGGGTAGGGAGACGAGGAGCAGGTTTATTGCTATAAATGGACAGAAGGTGGATAGTAGATGGAGTAGAAGGTGTAGAATAAAGGGAAAATCATTTTATTGACCTCCTTAACCCCATCATAGTACTTAGAAGTTTCAGATCACTTTTACACAATAGAGATGAGCAAAGCAATTCTACTGATTTGGGGTTTGTCCTAAATTTCCCTTAAAATTTGGATTCTAATGAATCTCTTGTGATTAATTTAAAGTAAATCACAGAATGAGTGAGACTTGAAGCCAGTTCTCATCAAGACCATGAAGAGAGAACATTGCCCTAGTTAGCTGGGAGCTCTTTTTCATTAGGGAGACCACCATCATTAGGCATCAGATAGGCTTTGCTTTCTTTTATTTTTGGAAGGAAAGCTAATTGAAATATCTTTCCCAGAAACCCAAATTAGCGTTTCTTCTTAAAAAGAAAAGAACACAGGAAGAATGGAGGTTTGAGCTGCCCATCACTATTCCATTATTACATAGCCTCAATTCTACAACAACTAAGATGCTTATGGCATAATGATACTTCTAAAGCATGGGTTCTTATAGAAAAACATCTCATGGGTAGACGCACATTGAGGGAGGTCTTAACTGTCCACTGCCTCTTTAAAGCACAGCCAACAACTCCATTTGCAACCCTAAAGGCAATGTTAACAGCATGGAATTCCCTATATAGATCAGCTGGTTTAGTGGAGATTAACCCATATGAACAATCATTAACACTACTAGAGGCGGTGATACCCAACTTAGATCTTACACAGTGGATGAATAAGGGCATCCGGACTATTCAAGATCTATACGATAACGAGATATTTAAATCTTTTCAACAACTAACTTTTTCTCATAACCTACCACCTTGTGAGTTCTACAAGTTCCTACAGATTAGGCATTTGCTTTCCAATAATAAAATCTCCCAAGTTACACCACCATCTCCTAACTTATCTAACTTTTCTCAGTGGCTATCCCAGTGTCCACAGGTCGCTAAAGGTATAACTAAGGCCTATGCTATCCTGACCTCCCCAAGAGGAGATCCATTAGAAAAAATTAAAACTGGCGACAGACATTACAGATAGCCAATGGTCTACCTCCTATACAATGATGTCCTCTCTTTCTAGATGTATTAGTCACTTTGAAACGTCTAGGAAAATATTATACAGATGGTATATCAGCCCTTACAGAGTGAGCAAATTATTCTCAGAATCGTCTGCAGCATGTTGGAGATGTGGGGAGGAGAATGGTACTTTTATTCACTGTTGGTGGTATTGCCCTGTAGTTTCCCAATTATGGAAAGTTGTCTTCACTATGATGTCCCAAATTTGTGGTATACAGATTTCCCCTTCACCATTATTAGCTCTCCTACTCATAGACCTAGATAGCTTCTCTGTGGCTATGAGAATTATCATAAGTCATTTTTGTATTACTACATGCCAACTGGTAGCTTCTAACTGGAAATCTAAATCTCTTCCTCCAATACATGATGTAGTCAGATGTGTTCAAGACAACTGTTGGTATGAAGGGGCAGCAGCCTCGGCTTTTGGCAACAAAGATAAATTTTACAAAAAATGGGACATTTGGCTATCTAGTGCTTTATTTAACCCAGCTGATCCATCTAATATTTTGGTGCTCTAGGGACAAAGCGGAACACCTGGTCAATAGGCCTATTGCCTTTGTTAATATGTCTAATTATGGAGGGTAACTGTTAAATAGGAATACTATGTCTATGATATAATGAGGAGTATGTTCCTCACTCTCTCTAATCTATGTCTCTGATAGGGACAGACGTGGGACAATCTCTTGAGTTACTAGGTTGTCATATGCAATGTACCGTTCACTCAATGGTTTTTGATGTATATCAATATGTTCTTATATACTAGAATGACTCGTCAGATGTATCTTTGATCGGTACCTGCGTGTACTGAATATACCGTGTCATTCTTAATGTTTGTTCATTTCCTTTTTCTTTATTGAACAAAATTTAATAAAACTTATGTTTCAAAAAAAAGAAAAGAATACTTAGGGCTGCATTACACCAACATATCATCTTACAGATTTTCTGACCAATCATTGGTCAGATGGCCGTTTACACACACAGATCTTTAGTTATACAGTACACACCAACTACTGGTCCGATTGGACAGAAATTGGTCAGATAATCTGTTGGTATAATACAGCTCTAAACCTAGGTGATGCCAGCAGATGTAAGATACGCTAATTTGCATAAATGTTTCCAATAAATGAAGAGCAGTGTTGGCTGGATTGCAATACTCCTCATGCATACTAGGTGGTCTCCCTAATGAGAAAGAGCATGTCTCATTCATCATTTTGTATGCCAGTTTTTGGTGTACAAAATGACTTAAATCTACGCTAGGAGCAGGTGTGGATTTAAGATTGTCACACGTCCTGCTGAAGTAAGTGACAAAGTTGTGTAGAGGCCTGCACCTCCACTTAACTTTACCTCTTTCTCCAGCCGTACAGACGCTATTAATAAATGTGCCCCACTATCTCCTAAAAATGATTGCAAGAAGAGAGTATAAAATGACAATGACAAGTCCTTATGTCCTGACATATCCAAAGCTGCACTCATTTCTCAGCTGCTGGAAACAGTCAGCAAGCTGATCCACACACCCTTGGCAATTTACCTAAGCTCCTATAACTCAGTGGTGTAATTGCCCTGCTGCACATTACATTGGCATGATGTGGCATTCACTGTACAGGCATATCAGAGCGGACTATAAGAGTGGACTATAAGAGAAAATCCTCAGCTGGAGAGGAAGGGAGGCTCGGTGGACGGGGGGGATCGGGGGTCAGCAGCCTTGACGGGGTTATTTTTTTTTTATTTTCTGTGGCATGTCACTTTAAAAACTGCAACATTACAAGCTAAGTGTAACATTTGTATCAAGGTAATATCCTGTCTCCGATACATTCCCTGAGACTCCTGCAGGCCACATCTTGCAGGCTATCGATTCTTCTCCCTCAGAAGGTGGAAATGAGATTCTTCTTACAGGAAATGAGAGGAATGGCTGCAAACAATTCAGAAGAAGGTGGAAGGAGCTGGTCAGGACCGTAGGAAGGGAGAAGAAACCAGCCAAAGCTTAATCGTTCACTTACATGGAACTTGTGGCTAATCATCTTATGAGATACTACAAGTCCCAGCAAGCCATGGTCAAGATGGCATAATGAGGGTTGTGGTTCCTCAACTGCTGGAAAGTCACAGATTGCAGCAAGAACTAAGGGGGTGTGTACTTTCTGCTGACACTAAGGGGGTGTGTACTTTCTGCTGACACTAAGGGGGTGTGTACTTTCTGCTGACACTAAGGGGGTGTGTACTTTCTGCTGACACTAAAGGGGTGTGTACTTTCTGCTGACACTAAAGGGGTGTGTACTTTCTGCTGACACTAAAGGGGGTGTGTACTTTCTGCTGACACTAAGGGGGTGTGTACTTTCTGCTGCAGCTTTTTCCCTATCACAGAGCAGGAGGCAGTTAAAGGATGGAAGTGAGCATGTGCAACCACCTCAGCGTGGTGGATGGAACAATAAAGAAAAGAAACAGCAGGTGGCGCTATACAGATACATTTACTACAACTCGGCGGCTAGGCTACAGTTTTAATTACATGCAATTAAACAAGGCGCAGGTTTGAAAACTACAGATTATTTTTTGGGGGGAAACACCTTTAAATCACAGGATGCAAATGGTGATTTCTGTACCTAGGTTGTCTATTGTAAAGAGCAAAAAAATGCATGTGCATCACTTGGCGGAACAAACGTAATTACCGTACAGATTGAATTCAGAGGCGACGCGCGACAAGAGTACGGAAGGTTTAGAAGAACATTTATAAGATTACTGGAGATGCTGAAGAAGATATTCACTGGAAGAAAACCTCAAACCGTGCATTGATTAAAGCTACGAGCTGAAGATGAAATCCATTATCCTTTAAGGAAGCTCCGAGTGACATCTGAAAGGACTGTATGGTATCATTAGCATCCTGCATAAAGATGGATAGATAGATAGAGAGATAGAGAGATAGATAGATAGATAGATAGATAGCTCTTAAGATTGTAGCATTGTGAGTGCAGCTCTGGAGTATAATAGAGGGTGTAACTCAGGATCAGTACAGGATAAGTAATGTATGTACACAGTGACTCCACCAGCAGAATGTTGAGTGCAGCTCTGGAGTATAATACAGAATGTAACTCAGGATCAGTACAGGATAAGTAATGTATGTACACAGTGACTCCACCAGCAGAATAGTGAGTGCAGCTCTGGGGTATAATACAGGATGTAACTCAGGATCAGTACAGGATAAGTAATGTATGTACTCAGTGACTCCACCAGCAGAATAGTGAGTGCAGCTCTGGAGTATAATACAGGATGTAGCTCAGGATCAGTACAGGATAAGTAATGTGTGTACACAGTGACTGCACCAGCAGAATAGTGAGTGCAGCTCTGGAGGATAATACAGGATGTAACTCGGGATCAGTACAGGATAAGTAATGTATGTACACAGTGACTCCACCAGCAGAATAGTGAGTGCAGCTCTGGGTATAATACAGGATGTAACTCAGGATCAGTACAGGATAAGTAATGTATGTACTCAGTGACTCCACCAGCAGAATAGTGAGTGCAGCTCTGGAGTATAATACAGGATGCAACTCAGGATCAGTACAGGATAAGTAATGTATGTACACAGTGACTGCACCAGCAGAATAGTGAGTGCAGCTCTGGAGTATAATACAGGATGTAACTCAGGATCAGTACAGGATAAGTAATGTAATGTATGTACACTGTGACTGCACCAGAAGAATAGTGAGTGCAAGCTCTGGAGTATAATACAGGATCTAACTCAAGATCAGTACATGATAAGTAATGTATGTACACAGTGACTGTACCAGCAGAATAGTGAGTGCAGCTCTGGAGTATAATACAGGACGTAACTCAGGATCAGTACAGGATAAGTAATGTATGTACACAGTGACTACACCAGCAGAATAGTGAGTGCAGCTCTGGAGTATAGTACAGGATGTAACTCAGGATCAGTACAGGATAAGTAATAATAGTAATAGACACTTATTATCTATAATAAATAATTTGTTGCCAGTCCTATCGATTAGTGGAAAAACCATCCAATCTTTCTGTAGATCCCCACTGGAAATATCTATCTGCCATCTATTACAGTACAGGAAATGGAAACACACCGGTGACTGGAGGATTACTGGGATTTTATAGTTACTAATTGCTGGAAATGATTATGTAATGGAATATTTCATATCAGACGATGACCTATTGAATTTAACTGTGTCTCATGGATGCTTAGAAAACTTGTCCCCTGAATGGCAGATCTCACTGAGGACATGGGTGACAACCAATAGCGGTCATGGTGGTTGTCACCCAGCTTTCCCAGAAACAGATAAACATTGAAACAAGACAGAGCTGGATTTCAGGTGCACGGGGAACACCTCACACAGTCTAATGTGGTTTACAGTCGCCCCCAATACCTCCCCTATGAATACAAGAATAGTTAACCCCTCGCTGCAGCTCATCCCTAAACATCAGAATCCAATTTTCTCCTGAATGGAACAAAAAATTGGCAGATGCTTTTAGAGATTATTATTCTGTATGGGGGCGGAAAATCCTATATGTGGTGATCAGCCGCGAGAGAAACGTTTCCAGCAACTCTCATCATTTGTATGGATTTATATGTTCACATAAGAAAAGGTCATTACAGTGAAGGTCCTGCGATGCTGGATTATCAAATATTCCGGATTATCAGACGCTCATAGAAAAGACTTGCATGTGAGGTAGAGATCAGGTGGATATAAATAATCTGAATCTCATTATTAGCTCACCGGTTATATCTCCTTAGCTTTCTGCAGGTGCCGGACTATCTGAGTCTTTGGATTATCAGATGTCAGGTTAAAGGAGTTTTTGCATTGATTCTAAAAAATTTTGGGTTCGCCTCAATATTTGCGCCAATTATCAGTGATTCTATGGACATGAAATTTTCATTTCTAAACACTGATAACCTGATCCCTCAGTTCGTTTCTCACTCCTACTGCTCTGCCTCTGTTAGTGTCAGTCTTTACTGCTGCTCTCAGATTGTATTTATAGACAAAGCAACTCAGGATGAAGAGGGGCATGGGTCCCTTTAAGAAAAGAGAAGGCTGCGCTGCAAGGATGTGTGATGAGATATTTAAAGAACTGAACTCTGCCCACCACATATAGGAAACGCCAAGATGATTTTAGTACCAGTTAAAAATGTCAGCCTTTCAGATTGCCGTCCATCACTAATCATAAACTCAGTGACCGAGGATGCAAGTGCTCATGTGTCAACCGAATTAACAGAGCAAGAGGGAGAAGAGACCACCAAGGAGGAGACATTACTGCTGGAGAGTCTGCACTATGTCACCAAGAAGGGAAGCAGGTTAAAGAGAAACAAAAGGAAAATAAATAAATAAATAAATAAAAGTATAAACAGAAAATAAACATAAATATAATCAAAAATATAAATTGATTTATTATATATAAAATTTCAAAAATAACAAAAGTGAAAAAAACGATAATAAAGCCTGGAACAAATCACACAGTGACGGCTCCTAGGTCCTTGTGCCAGGGGGTGGTGAGGGTTATTGGCAACTGTGCAACAATTCCAACCTGAATGTACAGAGAGAGAGATGTGAGTAGTAGATGACCCCCATAGTACATATGAGCCAGGCTATCCTCAGGGGGAGAAGATGTGAGTAGTAGATGACCCCCATAGCACATATGAGTCGGGCTATCCTCACACTGGTGACATGTACTGAGAGGGGGAGAAGATGTGAGTAGTAGATGGCCCCCATAGTACATATGAGCCGGGCTATCCTCACACTGGTGACATGTACTGAGAGGGGGAGAAGATGTGAGTAGTAGATGACCCCCATAGCACATATGAGCCGGGCTATCCTCACACTGGTGACATGTACTGAGAGGGGGAGAAGATGTGAGTAGTAGATGACCCCCATAGCACATATGAGCCAGGCTATCTTCAGAGGGAGAAGATGTGAGTAGTAGATGGCCCCCATAGTACATATGAGCCGGGCTATCCTTACACTGGTGACATGTACTGAGAGAGGGAGAAGATGTGAGTAGTGGATGACCCCCATAGCACATATGAGCCTGGCTATCCTTACACTGGTGACATGTACTGAGAGGGGGAGAAGATGTGAGTAGTAGATGACCCCCATAGCACATATGAGCCGGGCTATCCTTACACTGGTGACATGTACTGAGAGGGGGAGAAGATGTGAGTAGTAGATGACCCCCATAGCACATATGAGCCGGGCTATCCTTACACTGGTGACATGTACTGAGAGGGGGAGAAGATGTGAGTAGTAGATGACCCCCATAGCACATATGAGCCGGGCTATCCTTACACTGGTTACATGTACTGAGAGGGGGAGAAGATGTGAGTAGTAGATGACCCCCATAGCACATATGAGCCGGGCTATCCTTACACTGGTGACATGTACTGAGAGGGGGAGAAGATGTGAGTAGTAGATGACCCCCATAGCACATATGAGCCGGGCTATCCTTACACTGGTGACATGTACTGAGAAGGGGAGAAGATGTGAGTAGTAGATGACCCCCATAGCACATATGAGCCGGGCTATCCTCACACTGGTTACATGTACTGGTAACTCTCAAAGCTGCACAGAAGAAACAGACCAGGAACATCTCTGCACTTCAGCCTATCCCCCAAACCAGTAAATAATAATTTTAAAAAATCCAAAAAGTTTCTAGGTTGCAATTCCCAGAACTTGACTGTAATATGGATATATATCTGTCCTATATTCCAAATATGTGTCGTTATTTACACACAGAAAGAAGTTTAATATAAAATATATAACAGGCTACGACCAAAATGAGATTTTAGGAGCAAAAATCTATCTCATATCTATCTATCTACCCCATATCTATCTATCTCATATCTAGATAGATAGCTGCCCATTATTTCCCAAATAAAGTGCAATGTGGCTTTCACTTTAAAATCACAATTACAACAGGGGGACCATTTGTCCAACCTCCTCACCAAATGCCAGACAGGGGTCTCAGACCCCCCTCCATTTCCAGGCTGAGGATACAGGACACCAAGACACATATTTAAAAGGAAATATTGACACAGTTTGTCTCTTAAAATTGGATGACAATAGGAATTAATCAAATGGATAATCCACCAAGAATTACATCACATCTCATGAAATCACAGCAAAATGACTTACAACATAGATGCTCTTCACTGTGCTTAGGAATAGAGATTTCAAGGGCGCCACCTGCTGGTGGAATGAGTGAATGGCACTAACAAAAAAGTGCAAAACTCATAGTAGGACATTGCAGTTTCTAAACAGTAAAGCCGCAGATAGTGAACCCTCTGCTATCTACTGTATAAAGCACGGGTCCTGCTATGAATAGTCTGTTATATATATGGCTATAGCTTTAATTAACCATCTCACTCCCAGGAAAAGCCTACTGTGGTCACATTTAAATGTCTGCATCCTGACTTGCCAGAGAATAATGGGTTAAAAGACAGATCTGCCATTATGATAAAATGCACGGCTTTTTAGCAGCCTGTATTAACCCCTTATCCTCTGCAATGACTGCTCTCTTCCCAAAGCAATGGGGACCTTTTTAGCAGCCTGTATTAACCCCTCATCCCCTGCAATGACTGCCCCCCCCCCCCAAATCAATGGATGCTTTTTTTATAAGCCTGTATTAACCCCTCATCCCCTGCAATGACTGCCCCCACCCCAAATCAACAGGCACTTTTTAGCAGCCTTTATTAACCCCTTATTCTCTACAATGACTACCCCACTCCAAATCAATGGAGAATTATTTAGAAGCCTGTATTAACCCCTTATTCTCTACAGACACCCCCCCCCCCCAAATCAACAGACACTCTTTAGCAGCCTGTATTAACCCCTTATTCCCTGCAGTGCTATTTCAAATCAATTGACTTTTTTTTACCAACCTGTATTAACCCCTTATTCCCTGCCATGACTGCCCCACTCCAAAGCAATGCACACTTTTTTAGCAGCCTGTATTAACCCTTTATTCCCTGCAATGACAGCCGCCACCCCCAAATCAATGGACACGAGCATAGCTGTTCCTCTGAGGACAATGTCATGTTTGTGGGTTCTCTCTCTCAACTTGGGAGAAAACACAGATGGGTTAAAGCTATAAATCAGACAGAGCTGTGAATAGGAACACATTGGTACTCTGAGCACATTCAGAAGGCTGTGTCAGGTATTGTGGAGCAGACATAAAGGGGGGATCTATTGGTTAAGTAATTGGGTGCTTGCAATACCTGACAGAACAGGGAACCCATAGCATAATGGAGACGCTGTCAGATTGTGTAGGAACTACTAGTCCCATCATCACCGACTTGGCTTGCAGTGCTGGAGTTAAGGACTACCACTATTCTGTGGTTAGACATTGGTTTAGTCACTGCAGCATAGTAATATATGTTTGCATAGTCCTATAATAAATCCTTAAAGGGCCCTGCACCTTTTATAATACATCACTATAATATTCCACTACTTGCAACATTGTAACAAGAACGTTCTGCATTTGCGACATTGCTTAAATGTATGTAACTGGACCGCGGTCCTACTGTGAGCATGCTGGCAAGGCAGGGTTGGCATGTAGGAGGGGTACTCACACTGCTGTTGTGCCCCCCAGTCCAGTGAACCATGGCTTGGTTATGAGCCGAGTCTCCAGTCAAAGGGAAACTGGTGCTACTAAGTCTCATCTCCTCCATTCGAGCTCGGTTAAACCTTCCATCTTCCTTGGACCCTTTGGTATCAGATCTTCTGATCTTCTGTCCCTCCATGGAGAAGCTGGTCAGAGGGTCCTCCTCACTGGGGTCAGATGGCAGCAAGATCTCTTTGCCAAGTCTACTGACTCCAGATTGGTCTCTCCTCACCCTTCTGTTTTCCTTGGTCTCACCTCCAAAATGAGCTTCTCTGCTGTCCTGTCTGTCAGAACTATTTCCCTTCTTGGGGTGTAAAGTTGACCCCTGGCTGTTGGACCTTGTTTTGAGATCTCCTGGCTCATTGCCATTGACAACATATAGTTGTAGGACTTCATGTCTCTCTTTAACCTCATCATCTCCACTTGAGTTTTGGAGAATTTCCCTCACCACCCTAGGTTGCCTCTTGTCTCCCCTTAGTAATCCATGATCCTTCAGCTGGATTCGGGTGTGACAGTGTCGGCAAGTGATCTCCCCACTGGTGGTGGAAGAAGAAGAGAGAAGAAAATAGATCCACAGGCATCCCACCAGGCTGGAGGAGCAGAGTCCCGATCTTCTGTGGAGCTTCATGATGATTGTCCTGGTGTCCCTTTTTTAGCCCAACTCAGTCTCATCTACTGCTGGAGCCTGTTATTATTGTAAAGAATGGGGATTTCAGCCGAAAAGTGCTTTAAAATGTGATCAAGTGAGCCCCCACATGGGGAGGAACTGAACTGAAGCCAAGTCTCAGAAGCCCACACTGTACCAACTCAAGGCAATTCAGATGCCATCCCTCAGTTTCTCCAAGATGCAAACCAGATTCACACAGAGCAGCATCTCCAGCAACAGCAGCAGGTTGGGTGGGCACAGGGGTACTTTATAGTGGCATCACCATAGCATCTTCCCAGGGCAGAGCTGCAGGAGGCTGAAGGCTTGCACTGTGCATGGGTCCTGCAGCTTCTTATTCCTATCCACAGAGTGCAGCTGCTGCTGGTGCTAAAGATCTGAACAGAATGTGATCAGCCAGCTGCATGGAGGTGCAAGGCATCTCCTCAATTGCTGTCATCACTGTGTGAGCAAGACTCAAAGGAGCAGGTCCAGCCTCCAGCAGCTTGCATGGCAGAGGGAGCAGCAGACATCTGGATGAGCACAGGGAGGAGCGCAGAGATGCCAGAGCTCAGCATCCTTGGTCCTGAGTCCCCTGGTGCTGGAGGAGAGCTGGACCACTGAGAAGACTGAAGCACCATCAGGAAGGAGGGGAGTGGGGGCTGCTCTTCCAACAAAAACTCCTTAGTTCTGCGAGGGTCACACTGAGCTGCTATTAACCCCTGAGTGTAGAGCAAATGCAATGCAGAAGTGGAGGATAGGAGTAGTTATACCCAGGTTATCTCTATAGCTGACTGGCTGTTGAGGGACTACATGTTGTAGCAAAACCTCCCTGCAGTAAGGTCCATGTGCAAGTACTGTACTCTCAGCATAGCTTGACAAGCCATGACCCCCAGTATTGTCATGTTATACTGTACTCTATGCAACAGCTGTTGTAGGACTACAAGTCACAGCTAAGTAAATCATGTTGCAAGCCATTCAAGGATCAGTATGTAACTACAACTCCCAGAGAGCACTGGGAACCCCATAGAAGCCAATCTAGAAGAACTGGAAGTCCCAGCAAGCCACATCCTGCATCCAGCCAGGATAGTTGTGCTGGGGGTTGTAGTTCTACAACATCTATGGGCTTGCTTTGGAAGCTTGATTCAGTCAGCAGGGAGAAGGGAGCAGTGCTCATGGCAGCAGGAAGGCTGAGACTTGTAGTTCAACAAAGGGAAAGGTTGGACAGTGGCGCTGGATATGATCAGAGGATTGTGGTACTTGTAGTCCTTTGCCAGCCATAACAAAGAGCATACACTGAGACCTGTAGTTCCACACAGATTGCACATAGATTCTGTAGTCTGCAATGGATGGGGGTTATAGTGCTGACAGAATAATGGGGCTTGTACTCCACAAAGCAGAGCCATAGCACGCACCTGATGGTTTGTGTGAACAGCAGCTTGTGAGGTTCTGCAAGAGTTGGAGATTGTTAGCTTTTCAGATATTCCTTAAATGTTCTTCAGATTAATATACATTGGGGGTCATTTATAAAAGACTTGCATTTTACGCTGGTCTTTGATATCCCCTGCGCTGCCGGAGGATGCACTGAATTAGTGATGAGGCACAGGCCTCTTCAAAAATTAGGCGCTTCTTCTGCAAGTCGGTGCACCTGGAGTGAAGTCTTCTCCATTCCCTGACTGAAGTAGACTCCAGGTTCCTGGTGCTGATGGACTGGCCTCGGCAATGCCCCCACCCCTCTCCAATGTTAGGGCTGATGCACACGGCCGGTGCCGGCCCATGTCCGTATTGCGGCCCGCTTACGCTGGGTCCGCAATACACGGGCACTGGCCATGTGCAGCCCGCATCACGGATCATAGACCCATTGAAGTGAATCCGGGAGATGCGGAGCGGAGGCACAGATCAGAACACCATGGAAGCACTACGATGTGCTTCCGTGGTGTATCTGGCCGTGCCTCCGCACCACAAAAAAGTAGTGCATGAACTACTTTTTTGCGGTGCGGACCGTGGGACGCAGATCGCGGACCCCATTCAAATGACCACTGTCAGTGCTCGTGCATTGTGGACCGCAAATTACGTTCCACAGCACGGGCACTGACTGCACACGCTCGTGTGCATGAGCCCTTAAGGGCAGTGTGAAAAAGCTGCATGCGAAAAAAATTTCAAAAGTCACAAAACAGGGTCTTTTTTTTTGCACCTAAGGGCTCATTCACACGACCGCATGTACTTTGCAGTCTGCAAAAAAACGGATCCGCAGAAAATACGGACAATAACAGGACATGTTCTATTTTCTTGCGGAATGGAAATACGGACATACGGAATGCACACGGAGCAACTACCTTTTTTTTTTTTTTTTTTTTTTTTTGAGGACCCATTGAAATGAATGGTTCCGCATACGGTCTGCAATAAAAAAAAAAAAAAAAAAAAAAAAACGGAATGGACACGGAAAGAAAATATGATCATGTGCATGAGTCCTAAAACTGGCCTAAGAATTTTTAGTAGCTGACCCCCATTGTGTTTCAATTCCTCACCATTTTCAAGATCTCTGTTTGTTGTCAGTGGCTTTACTTTACATCCAGAGGCTGAAATCCTCCTCTTACCTTACATTTCTCTCAGCTGAGGGTTCGCTACAAATCCTTCTCCTGTATTGATACAATGAGCTACAATGTATCAGCGCAGATCAAATGTATCAGTCTGTTTAGCTCAGAGAGGTTTGTCCAGACATGATACACTTCTAAGAAACCCTAGCATTGGCTCTGGACAGATTTTCAGCAGGTATAAAAGGGAATGTTTCCATTTACTGACAACAAACAGAGATCTTAAAAATTGTGAAGAATTGAATTGCAAAGTGTATTAGAAGGATACAGAGCTTTTCATGATACAATGATTATAATGGGCATCTTATTAAGTGGAGGATTAACTATAGGGGGTTCTGGAGCCATAGGGGGCCCAAAGGTTTCCCTGCCCCAGATGATCAGAGAAAGGGAGGGAAAGATGCAGTATTATGGATTTTATATGAATTTTGTATTTGTTTAGACATCTAAAGGAATGCTGGGGCTTGTAGTGCTTCAGCAGGATTGTCAGGTATCCAGCAGCGCTCCTGTGCAGGGCAGGTAGTAAATTGTGAAACAATGGGACGATCCATAAGAATCACCACAGGACACGGAGCAGCAGTGACTGATTGTGCCTGTGATTGGAGCTGTCAATATGTGGTGTCCCCGCTGACGCAGCCGCCGCTGGGTATGGGAGGTCCCGGCTTCCATCACCTCCTCCTCATCACCTTCCTGCTCAAGTCCTCAATTATTTAGCCTAATGGATGTGTTACATGCCCTATTTCCCCAGGAACAAAAAAATATAAACTGTTCTCCATGAAAATCCATGAGGAGCAAGATGAGACCCAGAGGTAAAGTGGGGACACATCACCTGAGAGGGTCAGAAATGGCTTCTTCTGCATAATTTAGCTTGACTAATTTACTATCATTTCACAAAGCACCTGCGTCCTGTGGAATCCTCAGCGGATCCTGCCCTGACTGTAGTCTGCTCAGAAACAGTAAGAATAGGGCCTCATTTAGCGAATTATGGACCCTCAAAACATGGATACCGGCCGCGTGCATTCTGCATTTTGTAGAACGGAGTGGCCAGCTCTATGATAGAAATGCCTATTCTTGTCTCCAAATGCGGACAGGAATAGGACATGTTCCATCTTTTTTGTTGGGGGAAGTACGCTGGAAGTAGGATAGAAGGAAATATATAGGGGTAGCATGGTTTGGGGATGGTGGAGGAAGTATCATGATTTGGGGGGGTTTCATGGTTTTGAGCTAGTAGAGGGAACATCAAGGTTTGCAGCTGGTGGAGGGGCAGCATGGTTGAGCGGTGGTATGGGGCATCATGGTTTGGGGATTGTGGAGGGGCATCAAGGATTTGGGGATTGTGGAGGGGCAGCATGGTTTGGGGACTAGTAAGTAGGCATCATTGTTTCGGGCTGGTGGACGGGTCATCATTGTTTCGGGCTGGTGGAGGGGGCATCATGGTTTGGGGCTGGTGGGGGCATCATGGTTTGGAGCTAGTATAGGGGATATCATAATTTGGCACTGGTGGAAGGAACATCATGGTTTTGGGGCCGGTGGAGGGGCAACATAGTTTGAGGCCAGTTGGTAGGGGCATCATGGTTTGGGGCTGGTGGATGGGGCATCATGGTTTGGGGCCGGTGGAGGGGGCATCATGGTTTGGGGCCGGTGGAGGGGGCATCATGGTTTGGGGCCGGTGGAGGGGGCATCATGGTTTGGGGCTGGTGGAGGGGGCATCATGGTTTGGGGCTGGTGGATGGGCAACATGGTTTGGGGCTGGTGGAGGGGGCATCATGGTTTGGGGCCGGTGGAGGGGGCATCATGGTTTGGGGCCGGTGGAGGGGGAATCATGGTTTGGGGCCGGTGGAGGGGGCATCATGGTTTGGGGCTGGTGGATGGGCAACATGGTTTGGGGATTGTGGAGGGGGCATCATGGTTTGGGGCTGGTGGAGGGGGCATCATGGTTTGGGGCTGGTGGATGGGCAACATGGTTTGGGGCTGGTGGAGGGGCATCATGGTTTGGGGCTGGTGGATGGGCAACATGGTTTGGGGCTGGTGGAGGGGGCATCATGGTTTGGGGCCGGTGGAGGGGGCATCATGGTTTGGGGCTGGTGGATGGGCAACATGGTTTGGGGCTGGTGGAGGGGCATCATGGTTTGGGGCTGGTGGATGGGCAACATGGTTTGGGGATTGTGGATGGGCAACATGGTTTGGGGATTGTGGAGGGGGCATCATGGTTTGGGGCTTGTGGAGGGAGAATCATGGTTTGGGGCTTGTGGAGGGGGAATCATGGTTTGGGGCTGGTGGAGGGGCTCATGGTTTGGGGCTGGTGGATGGGCAACATGGTTTGGGGCCAGTGGAGGGGGCATCATGGTTTGGGGCTGGTGGAGGGGCATCATGGTTTGGGGCTGCTTTGCTTTCTCAGTGCATGGAAAACTTGTGGTCATGGAGAGAACAATGAATTCTAAGATGTATGAACACATTTTACAGAAGATTATAAGGATAGCATCCATGACCTGATGCTGAAGAGACTTTGGGTGATGCAACAAGATCATGACCCAAGTAAGTCATCTAAAGAATCATTGAAAACAACAAGATTTGGGTATTGGAATGGACACAGTCCTGACTATATCACTATGAAATTACCTAAACTGAGAACTGTGAATGCAAGGACACCCCAGAAATTTTGATTGAATACCAGAGAGGAATGCTCCAAAAATCCCCCCCCCCTTAGTATTTTGGCAAAATCTTATTTATAACTACAGAAAAATTGTTTGGTGGGTGATGTTGCTAATGGTTATCATTGGGTTATTAAATTAAAGGGTTCACTTACTTTTACTCTTTGCAGTGTAGAGGGCTACACTGTGCACTGGAGTACAATGCGCCCAATTTATTAAGAGGCAGATGCCACTCCTTGTACCAGAAACTGAAATCTGTGTCAGCCAGGAGCTGTCATAGACTTGTGTGGCATAAATTATAGTAAATCTGATGGGTTGTGATAGGCTCCGCCCCTCCCGCTAAGCGAAACTATTTTCTCACCAATTTGAAAAAGTGACGAGAAGCTCAAAAAGTTGCAAATTACGGTGCAAATAAGATGTACACAACTTTCTGATGCCACAATTAGAGATGAGCAAAGTTTTAGAAAATTTCATTTGGCTGCTTCGCCGAACTTTACAAAAAAATTTGCTTTGTGACAAATTTTTTTTGTAAGTAGGGGATGCAATGACAGGGAGCTGCAATAGCGACGCCCCCCCTCCCCCCTCCCCCGTCATTGTACCCCTCAGATGCTACGTTCATACATGATCGTGGCACTTGAGAGTAAAAACAGTGTAAAATTAACATAGAAAAAAAAAATCATACTTACCACCTTCATTTGCTCACCGCCATCTTGCTTGAAGATCTGGGTCAAAATTTTGCGCGGTTCGAGATGACATCATCTCGCCGGTCGGCCTGGTGAAATCATACGTCGCCACGCACAGGATTGCGGCTCAGATCTTCAATCCAGAGGCTGGAGGCCGGCCCATCGCAAGTAAATGGTGGAGATAAGTATGGATTTTTTTTTTTTTGTTTTTACACTATTTCAGGTTAAATCGATTCGCTACCACGAAGCACGAGGAAATTCGGCTTCGCTGTGAATCGAATTTATCCTGAAATTTCGATTGAATTCCGCTTCGGTGGATTTGATTCGCTCATCTCTAGCCACAATAGTGGCAAAGATTGATAAATGACCATAAATGTGCTCAATAAAAGACTTTGCTATTAGTTTTATTATTGTGTTTGTCTATATTTGTGACATTTTATTAATAATCAATGCAGAAATTTAGGTTATTCCAAAGGGTTCACATAGTGTTTTCCAGGGCAGGGCAGGCTGTCAGTGATCTGCTCACATCATGTGCCTCTTACACAGAATGTAATGTTTCTATCTAGTAATACAAAGTATAAAAATACCAGGACGGCCAACATGTCCCTCAGGGGTAATATTTCTGTACCTGGAAGAACTGTGTGACCCTGAATGCACAGCACTCAAATAGAGGCCTCTTCTGTCTCGCCCATAGAAGTAAGGGCAGAATTTCCTGACTCGGAGATTCTTGATTAATTGGGAATCCTGCCATCTAGTGCAGAAAGATTTATCAAGAGGTGGAGACAAATTCCACAAGTTCAGGGACAGGAGAATATTTCATTGCTGGAACCAAATCAACAAAGTATTACAAGGGAAGAGGGAAGAAAGTATTGATTGTTGGCTCAGCACAATGTAAAGATAACTCACATAAATGTCATTCATGAATATAGCGCCAGCCTATTCCATAGTACTGTACAGAGAAAGCAATTACTTCAGTCCCTGAACACATTACAGCTCACAGTCTAAATCCCAGATCAACTGGTTTGTATGGAGTGTGGGCAGAAACCCATGTATTAGGAATGCACAAGCTCCATGCAGGTGTTGCCCTTGGTCAGATTTAAATCCAGGACTCCAGTGCTGCAAGGAAATAGCGCTAAGCAGTGAGCCACAGTGCCGCTCATCAACAGGTTTAATTACAGGAGTCAAGGTTAGGGCTCAGGCACACGACTGTAAGTTTTTTGAAGTCCACAAAACATAGATACTGGCCAAGTACATGGCGCAATTTTTTTTTTACCCATGCAGAAAATGTCGTATCCCTGTCACAACGGACAAAAATAGGACATGTGTTGTTTGTTTTGTTTTTTTTGTGGGGTGAAAACCAAACAGGTGTGCTGTCTGCATAGAGATAAATAGGTCCTCCGATCTGCAAAACAAAAGGAGAGAAATGCTGAAAAATAAAATTCCCATGGCTCAGTTTGTCATCTAAGAACAAGAATAACATAACAATACTTTAGCTGCGAAACAGCAGAATATAACTACTATAATACTGCCTCCTATGTACAAGAATATAACTACTATAATACTGCCTCCTATGTACAAGAATATAACTACTATAATACTGCTCCTATGTACAAGAATATAACTACTATAATACTGCTCCTATGTACAAGAATATAACTACTATAATACTGCTCCTATGTACAAGAATATAACTACTATAATACTGCTCCTATGTACAAGAATATAACTACTATAATACTGCCTCCTATGTACAAGAATATAACTATAATATTGCTCCTATGTACAAGAATATAACTACTATATAATACTGTCTCCTATGTACAAGAATATAACTACTATAATACTGCCCTCCTATGTACAAGAATATAACTACTATAACTACTATGCTCCTATAATAACAGAATTATAACTACTATATACTGCTCCTATGTACAAGAATATAACTACTATAATACTGCTCCTCAAGAATATGCTACAAGAATATAACTACTATAATACTGCCTCCTATGTACAGAATATAACTATAATACTGCTCCTATGTACAAGAATATAACTACTATAATACTGCTCCTATGTACTATAACTACTGTACAAGAATATAACTATATAATACTGCTCCTATGTACAAGAATATAACTACTATAATACTGCTCCTATGTACAAGAATATAATACTACTATATGTAAAGAATATAACTACTATAATACTGCTCTATGTATACAATATAGAATATAACTACTATAATACTGCTCCTATGTACTATAATACTTGCTCTCTATGTACAAGAATATAACTACTATAATACTGCTCCTATGTACAAGAATATAAACTACTATAATACTGCCCTATGTACCTATGTACAAGAATATAACTACTATAATACTGCTCCTATGTATGTACAAGAATATAACTACTATAATACTGCTCCTATGTACAACAAGATATAACCTACTATAATACTGCCTCCTATATACAGAATATAACTACTATAATACTGCCTCCTATGTACAAGAATATAAC
>ONZH01011642.1:0-30920 GCA_900303285.1 Rhinella marina
TCCATGGCAATGTAGAGGAAAGAAGGTTTCCTTGTATGGTCTCACTTTACAGAGAGGTTATATTGTCTTTGGAGTGTATTGTTGAGAGGCTGTGATAGTGGCGTAATAGTGCGACTTGGGCGCGTTATATGCACCCAGACATGCTTCCCCTGCTGTCCCAGTTGCATTCCAGCAGTGTTGGCATCCTTTTCTGAGGTTTCAGGGTGGACTTGGTGACCTCCAAGTGGTCGAATTGAGATTTCCAAGTGGCGAGCATTATTTTTCCATAGACTTTAATGGGATTCGATATTCGGCGAATAGTCGAATTTCGCGGTCTATTCGAATCGAATTTCGAACTTTCGAATATTTCACTACTCGCTCATCTCTAATTATAAGTAATACTCAATAGCTCAATATACTGATAACACCTCATTACTAGCATTTTATGTGAGCTGTAAAATGATTATTACCACCAAAATAATCTACTCAAGTACCCGCATCCTCAAAAAATCACGGACACATCTTTTTTTTTTCACAGACCCAGAAAAAAAGTCGCCTATTTTTAACGGACTGTCCAGATATTTCTGAACTGTTGGCAACCCTGACAGTCGTGTGAATGCCTGCCAAAAGCGATTTTCTGCGATTTATTATGTTGATAATGATGACCTATCGTGAGGATTGATTATCACAATGGTTAGGGTCTGACACCTGGGATCCCTGTCAATAAGCTGTCTGAGGAGGTTGCAGCAATCCAATGAGCACCGCTGCCTCCTCACAGTTTACCATGAATGGGATTGAGCTGCACCTAGGCTATGGCACAGATTAATGTGACGTCACTGGCCTTGGAAAGTCGCAGAGCAATTGCCTCTCTAAACAGCCAGGTGTGGGTCCCCAGATGATTTGATATTGATAATTTTTATTTTGAGGACAGCTCATCAATACCAAAATCTCAGAGAAGCCCTTTAACCTTTAGAAGATCTTGCGATTTTCCATTTTTGTGTTTTTGTTTTTCACTCCTTGCCTACCCAGGGTCCTAACTTTTTTATTTTTCCGTTCAAATAACCTTATGAGGGCTTATTTTTTGCAGGACAAAGTTGTTGTTTCTAATGGCACCATTTACAGTTGCATAGAATGTAGTGGGAAGCTGGAATAAAATTCCAAATGGGGTAGAATTAGGAAAAAACGCAATTCTGACAGTTTCTTTTTTACGGCTTTCACTATGCTGCAAAATTTATATGGGAAATTGGGAAGAGACACAAAATACATACATAGCAATGCACTGTGTTGTCCAAATTAAACTGCAGATTATCAATTAACTAATCATGGCTACCATTTTTGTTTTCATATATTGCATCCAAGGTTCCCATATATTCATAAACTGGTCATGCTTGTGGGTTTGCCAGCTGGTCAGCTCCTCCATCCCACATATTTGCTTCACCTTCTCAATCTATTGGTGTTCTGATGGTGGCAGGGTTTGCAACCACATTAGTGGTATTAAGCATTTTGCTGCAGCTATGAGATGGGTTAATAATGAATCCTTAGATGGTCTGAATTTAGAAGTTGGTAGTGCTAGCAAGACTAGGCTAGCCAAAAGAGAAAAGTCTGAGTTGCCCATAGCGTGTATATGTTTCTCTATTTTCTCCCAAAAGGGGCCAACCAGAGGGCAACTCCACCAAATGTGGCTGAGCGTGCCTATTTGGGTTTGACATCTCCAGGATAAGCTACTAGATGCAAGACCCTGTTGATACAGAAGATCCGGGGTCTTATACCATCGCAACAATAATTTGTAATGGTTTTCCTGGATTTTAATGCAGGGAGAGAAACCATGTGAACGGGTTAATATAAACAACCTTTCCTCTGGCTGTAAGGCTACATGCACACGACAGTGAAAAAAAATGTCTGTTAAAAACAGATACACTGTCAGTTTTTCATGGCCATTTTTCACTGTCGTGTGCTTGAGCCCTAAGGATATGTTTAATTCAGTGGCGTAGCTACCGGGGGGCAGGGGGGGCGACGGCTCCGGGCCCAGTGACTCAAGGGGGCCCATAAAAATAAAAAATCTTACTTACCTGTTCTGCGCTGCGGCTGCCCTCCGGTCCGCGCTCTGCTCTCTTCCCGACGCACGCAGCGTCAGGTCATAGTGTGCGCGGGCCAGGGAAGAGAGCGGAGCGCGGACCGGAGGGCAGCCTCAGCGCAGAACAGGTAAGAAAGGTTTTTTATTTTTATCTTATGTGGCTGGGTGGGCTGATCTGAGGTCTGATGGGGGCACAATACGCTGATCTGAGGTCTGATGGGGGGCACAATATGCAGATCTGAGGTTTGATGGGGCACAATACGCTGATCTGAGGTCTGATGGGGGCACAATACGCTGATCTGAGGTCTGATGGGGGCACAATACGCTGATCTGAGGTCTGATGGGGGCACAATACGCTGATCTGAGGTCTGATGGGGGGCACAATATGCAGATCTGAGGTTTGATGGGGCACAATACGCTGATCTGAGGTCTGATGGGGGCACATTAAGCTAATCTGAGGTCTGATGGGGGCACAATACGATGATCTGAGGTCTGATGGGGGCACAATATGCAGATCTGAGGTTTGATGGGGCACATACGCTGATCTGAGGTCTGATGGGGGCACAATACGCTGATCTGAGGTCTGATGGGGGCACAATACGCTGATCTGAGGTCTGATGGGGGCACAATACGCTGATCTGAGGTCTGATGGGGGGCACAATATGCAGATCTGAGGTTTGATGGGGCACAATACGCTGATCTGAGGTCTGATGGGGGCACATTAAGCTAATCTGAGGTCTGATGGGGGCACAATACGATGATCTGAGGTCTGATGGGGGCACAATATGCAGATCTGAGGTTTGATGGGGCACAATACGCTGATCTGAGGTCTGATGGGGGCACAATACGCTGATCTGAGGTCTGATGGGGGCACAATACGCTGATCTGAGGTCTGATGGGGGCACAATATGCAGATCTGAGGTTGATGGGGCACATACGCTGATCTGAGGTCTGATGGGGCACATTAAGCTGATCTGAGGTCTGATGGGGCACGATACGCTGATCTGAGGTCTGATGGGGGCACAATACGCTGATCTGAGGTCTGATGGGGGCACAATACGCTGATCTGAGGTCTGATGGGGGCACAATACGCTGATCTGAGGTCTGATGGGGGCACAATACGCTGATCTGAGGTCTGATGGGGGGCACAATAGGCTGATCTGAGGTCTGATGGGGGCACATTAAGCTGATCTGAGGTTTGATGGGGGCACAATACCCTGATCTGAGGTCTGATGGGGGGCACAATAGGCTGATCTGAGGTTTTGATGGGGCCACAATAGGCTGATCTGAGGTCTGATGGGGGCACAATACGCTGATCTGAGGTCTGATGGGGGCACAATATGCAGATCTGAGGTTTGATGGGGCACAATAATGCTGATGTGAGGTCTGATGGGGCACAATACGCTGATCTGAGGTCTGATGGGGGCACAGTACGCTGATCTGAGGTCTGATGGGGCACAGTACGCTGATCTGAGGTCTGATGGGGGCACAGTACGCTGATCTGAGGTCTGATGGGGGCACATTAAGCTGATCTGAGGTCTGATGGGGGCACAATACGCTGATCTGAGGTCTGATGGGGGCACAGTAGGCTGATGTGAGGTCTGATGGGGGCACAGTAGGCTGATCTGAGGTCTGATGGGGCACAATACGCTAATCTGAGGTCTGATGGGGGCACAGTAGGCTGATGTGAGGTCTGATGGGGCACAATACGCTGATCTGAGGTCTGATGGGGGCACAATACGCTGATCTGAGGTCTGATGGGGGCACAATACGCTGATCTGAGGTCTGATGGGGGCACATTAAGCTGATCTGAGGTCTGATGGGGGCACAATATGCTGATCTGAGGTCTGATGGGGCACAATATGCTGATCTGAGGTCTGATGGGGCACAATACACTGATCTGAGGTCTGATGGGGACACAGTACGCTGATGTGAGGTCTGATGGGGGCACAATACGCTGATGTGAGGTCTGATGGGGGCACATTCTGCTGATGTGAGGTCTGATGGGAGCACAGTATGCTGATCTGAGGTCTGATGGGGCACAATACGCTGATCTGAGGTCTGATGGGGACACAGTATGCTGATCTGAGGTCTGATGGGGGCACAGTAGGCTGATCTGAGGTCTGATGGGGGCACATTCTGCTGATCTGAGGTCTGATGGGGGGCACATTAAGCTGATCTGAGGTCTGATGGGGCACAATACGCTGATCTGAGGTCTGATGGGGCACAATACGCTGATCTAAGGTCTGATGGGGCACAATACGCTGATCTGAGGTCTGATGGGGGCACATTAAGCTGATCTGAGGTCTGATGGGGGCAGGGGAGTGATGTAAAAACTGGGGACACGTTTCCTTTAACATAGGAGTCCCCTTGTTTTTTACTCCTATTAATCCTATATTTTACTGCATTATGTGGTAGAGTATTTAGACTAGGGTATGTAGAAAGTCTATTGTACTGTACTTAGCAGCATAGACGATCTTGCAGTTTATACAGTCATCTTTCTAATACAATATTATAACCACAACTAGTAGTATGTGCCTGTGAAGTTGGAAACGTGCGTTTGGGAAGCCAATAAGTGGGGGGCCCACTCAAGTATGTTTCGCCCCCCCTGTGCTGAACCTCTAGCTACGCCTCTGGTTTAATTCCTTTTCCCATGAGACTAGGAAAGGTGGTATATCCGGGCTATCAGAGAATTGTAACTGTGAGTATAGACTAGACAGCTAGTCTGCTTTGTTGATGAGTAAGAGTACGTTTCTCAAACCATGACAATACTCTACTACTAGCTTTGTTATTAGATAGATAGCTTGAGCACACTGTCCGGATCTGCTCATATTGCAAGTAGTTCAGGGAAGTGTCAGGTAGTAGTGATTTGATAGTGCCTTGGTCAGGAGATTTATTAGATGGCATACAGTCGGCTATGGTGTGAGCATGGAGATTTTATCGACGTATCTGACTGGTGTGTATCAGTCTGACCTATTAGCAGTGGTAGTAGGTGTCAGGTAAGTGACCTGTGAATAGTCTCTCTTAGGCTACATGCACACAACAGTGAAAAAAAACGTCCGTTAAAAACGGACACACTGTCAGTTTTTCATGGCCATTTTGCATCAGTGTGTGCATCCTTTTTCTGGCCGAGTGTCCATTTTTAATGTCCGTTTTGCATCCGTTTTGCATCAGTTTTTCATGTCATGACATGAAAATTGATGAATTGGATTGGCCGTTATTTCTTGCCCCCAAATATAATCATGACCCCCATGATGCCCATACTGTCCTCCAAAGTGCCCCTAACTAAAATAATGTCACCCACGGTGTAAATAATTTTTTATAGTGCCCCAGCTAAAATAATGTCCCCCATGTAGGCCCCCTAGTAAAATAATGTCCCCCATAGTGTAGGAATTTTTTTTAATGTTCCCAACTTTAATAATGGCCCCCATCTAGGCCCCCATCTTAAATAATTTCCCTCATGGTTTAAATAAATGCCCCCACAGCTGCTTTTTGATGATTTAAAAAAAAAAACAGCCTCCGCTGCAGCAGTCTCTTCTCTCTTCACTGAACAGGACCTGCCGAAGGACCTGCGATGTGCGCGATGACGTCACTGCGCGCACCAAGAGACTGTGCAGCGCGTGCAAGTGGGTGGGGTGAGTGGCCATAGTGTACCCATTTTTAACGGCCGTTAGACGGGAGCACTCCTGTCAATCGGCCGTTAAAAACGGCCCCATTGATTTCAATGGGTAAGTCGGCCAGTGGAAACGGCCCAGAAATAGGACATGTCCTATTTTTCGACGGACGCTATTCACTGGCCGTTAAAAGAACGGCCATGTGAATAGCCCCATAGGCTTTCATTGGTGCTAAAAATGGCCGTGTGACGACCGCTACTTAGACGGCTGTCACACGGCCATTTTTCACTGTCGTGTGCATGAGCCCTTAGTGAATCATAGAGTTCCACATGGACATTGTACCCTGCAGTAATCTAGGAGAAAACTGCTGTATATCTGAACGCGATGGTCTCCACAACAATCTAGACCTGTCAGGGCCCAAGATAATAGTCAGAGTCAGTTGCAGTGTCTGTTTCTTTTCTGGTGGAGTTATCAAGCCATCTCTGAAGGTGGATGGAAATATAATATCATTTGATATCTGGTAGCCTCATCCCCCCTCTAATTTTTCTCTGCTAAAGCATTCTAAAAAACAGCCTGGGCTTTTTACCTTGCCAAATAAAGGAGGTGAAGGACCTCTTCAATCCATCAAAAAGGAGTCAGGGTCATGGGTATCATCTATAGGCAATGCAAAATTAATGGAAGGATATAAGTCTGGATCAGATTTGTACGTCCCATTCATGACATGTAAGGGAAGTCATATTCTTTTAGTTTTTGTATTTTCTGAATGAGTGGAAGAAAGTTAAGGGAGTATAAATCGTCTAGTTCGCTGGGTAACTATTCCCAGGTATTGTACAGAGCAGTCTGCCAAATGGAACGGTGATAAGTTTCGTAGTGTCCTGGCTTGATGTGGAGGAAGGGTGATGTTTAGTATATCTGATTTGGAGTAGTCATTTTGAAGTTTGAGAGTAAACTAAACTCAGTGAATATGTCTAAAAGTCGAGGCATGGAGCCTATGCGATCAGGGAGGGATAACAATAGATTGTCAGTAAATGCAGATATCAAGTGAGATTTGGAGTTGGGAGCGAAACCTTCTATTAAATCATCCTAAGTTTTTGCAATAGTGTTTCAATGGTTAATATAAATAGGGACGGAGACAGTGGGCAGCCCCGTCATGTCCCATTTGTAATATTAAAGGGGGCGACAAGGTTCTATTCACTTTAACGCTCGCCGTAGGTATGGCGTATAATGGAAAAAATAGCATCAATAAAAGGCATAGAGAAGGCAAATTTCTCTAAAGCACACCTCATAAAATCCCACGCAACTCTATCAAATGCCTTCTCTGCATCCATGCCTAGAAGGACTAGTGGCATTTTACGAGAATTAATGTTGATGAGTTTTATTAAATCTACCTTCCCGACCCTTCACAAAACCCAATTGGTCTGGATGAATCAGCTTAGGAAGTAAATTGGTTAGGCGGCGGGCAAGGAGTTTCACCGATATTTTGATGTCTATGTTTAAGAATGAGATGGGTATATAGCTTGAACATAAGGCGGGATCTTTCCCTTCCTTAGCCAATATGGCAATATGAGCCTCCAACACCTGTTTTGGGAATGACTCCCCCGGAGTAAGGAGTTAATTACATAAAAGGGTAAGTCTCGGGAGTAATAAGTCTTGAAATTTCTTATAGTATGTTAAAGAAAACCCATCGGGGCCTGGGCTCTTCCCTGAAGGGAAAGAGTGTAGCGAGAATGCTTGGCCTTGGAGAAAATGTCTGTATGTGGGTAAGTAAATGGCTCAGTGATAGAAAACAGAGGGTGGTTATTAATGGTACATACTCAGATTGGGTCACTGTAACTAGTGGGGTACCACAGGGGTCAGTATTGGGCCCTATTCTCTTCAATATATTTATTAATGACCTTGTAGAAGGCTTGCACAGTAAAATATCAATTTTTGCAGATGACACTAAACTGTGTAAAGTAATTAACACAGAAGAGGACAGTACACTGCTACAGATAGATCTGGATAGACTGGAGGCTTGGGCAGAGAAGTGGCAGATGAGGTTTAACACTGACAAATGTAAGGTTATGCATATGGGAAGGAATAATGCAAGTCACCAGTACATACTAAATGGTAAAACATTGGGTAACTCTGACATGGAAAAGGACCTAGGAATTTTAGTGAACAGCAAACTAAGCTGCAGAAACCAGTGTCAGACAGCTGCTGCCAAGGCCAATAAGATAATGGGTTGCATCAAAAGGGGCATAGATGCCCGTGATGAGAACATAGTCCTGCCACTTTACAAATCACGAGTCAGACCACACATGGAGTACTGTGTACAGTTCTGGGCTCCTGTGAACAAGGCAGACAGAGCAGAGCTGGAGAGGGTTCAGAGGAGGGCAACTAAAGTCATAGCTGGAATGGGTGGACTACAGTACCCAGAAAGATTATCAAAATTAGGGTTATTCACTTTAGAAAAAAGACGACTGAGGGGAGATCTAATAACTATGTATAAATATATCAGGGGTCAGTACAGAGATCTCTCCCATGATCTCTTTATCCCAAGGACAGTAACCATGACGAGGGGACATCCTCTGCGCCTGGAGGAAAGAAGGTTTGTTCACAAAAATAGAAGAGGATTCTTTACGGTAAGAGCAGTGAGACTATGGAACTCTCTGCCCGAGGAGGTGGTGATGGTAAGTTCAGTAAAAGAGTTCAAGAGGGGCCTGGATGTATTTCTGGAGGGTAATAATATTGCAGGTTATAGTTACTAGAGATGGGTCATTGATCCAGGGAGTAATTCTGATTGCCTGATTGGAGTCGGGAAGGAATTTTTTCCCCTAAAGTGAGGAAAATTGGCTTCTACCGCACAGGGGTTTTTTGCCTTCCTCTGGATCAACTTGTAGGAAAACAGGTCGAACTGGATGGACAGATGTCTTTTTTCGGCCTTATAAACTATGTTACTATGTTACTATGTTACTTCTTGGATGGTTAAAGGTGCGGTCAGTTTATTAGCCTCATCCATTGCAAAAGAAGGTAGATTGACACATTCAAGAAATCTCTGGATATTTGATGTCCTATTAGAGTCAGAGGACTCTGAGTCAGATTCTGTAATATTGTACAGTGAAGAATAAAAAGTGAATTTACTTGCAATTTCTGAAGTGCGGATAAGCGCCCTACCTCCTGAAGTATTTATACGAGTAACAAAGGACTTCTCCTGTCTCTTTTTAATCAATGCTGACATTAGTTTCTCTCCCTTATCTCCGTGTGCATATATACAAATATATATATATATATATATATATATATATATATATATATATATACATATACACATATACATATATATATATAATACATTATATTTTTAGCTAACTTCTTGTTTAGAATATTGTTAAACTGAGTACACAGGGATTGCAGCTCGTTGTCTTCAGTCTGATTCTGAGTCCTTTTATGCTGGGTTTCTAGGGTCCTGATCTGGCTTAATATGTCCAGAACCTCCCGTTCCTTCCGTCTTTTTGTTCTAGCGCCTAAAGAAATCAAAAGCCCCCTCATGTAGGAGTTATGTGTCTCCCATACAATGGCCTCCAACATACCTGGTGTCGAGTTAATGTCACAAAAGGATTGAAGCTGTTGCATGAGAGTCCTGATCTCATCCAGGTTGTCCAAAAGCGTCTCATTGAGTCGCCAAGTCCACTCCCACTTGGCAAATCCTGCAGCTGCAGCAAGTGTATGAACACCGGTGCATGATCTAAGAAAGTAGAGGGGCCTATTCTGGATTGCGTTAGTACAGGATGGAAGCTATCATATGTAAAAAAAAAAAAGTAGTCTAACCATTGATGTGATCTATGTGAGGTCGAGTAAAAAGTATAATCAGCTTCTGAGGGGTGCATCAACAAGAAAAAGATGAGAGAGGCCTATAATTGACATCATAGGTAGACCTCAACTATGAGAGACAAAGTGAGAAAACAAATCCAGAAAATCACATTGCCGGTTTTTAAAGAATCTATTTGCAAATTGTGGTGGAAAGTAAGTATTTGGTCACCTACAAACAAGCAAGATTTCTGTCTCTCAAAGACCTATAACTTCTCCTTTAAGAGGCTCCTCTGTCCTCCACTCATTACCTGTAGTAATGGCACCTGTTTGAACGTGTTATCAGTATTAAAGACACCTGTTCACATCCTCAAACAGTCACAATCCAAACTCCACTATGGTGAAGACCAAAGAACTGTTGAAGGACACCAGAAACAAAATTGTAGGCTGGGAAGACTGAATCTGCAATAGGCAAGCAGCTTGGTGTGAAGAATTCAACTGTGGGAGCAATAATTAGAAAGACCACTACAAGACCACTAATAATCTCCCTCGATCAGGGGCTCCACGCAAGATCTCACCCCGTGGGGTCAAAATGATCACAAGAACTGTGAGCAAAAATCCCAGAACCACATGGGGGGACCTAGTGAATGACCTGCAGAAAGCTGGGACGTGTCCCCCTGCTTAAGCCAGTACATATCCGGGCCCATCTGAAGTTTGCTAGAGAGCATTTGGATGTTCCAGAAGAGTACTGGGAGAATGTCATATGGTCAGATGAAACCAAAGTAGAACTGTTTGGTAGAAACACAACTCGTTGTGTTTGGAGAAGAGTGAATGCTGAATGGCATCCAAAGAAGATCATACCTACTGTGAAGCATGGGGGTGGCAACATCATGCTTTGGGGCTGTTTCTCTGCAAAGGGACCAGGACGACTGTTCCATGTAATGAAAGAATGAATGGGGCCATGTATCGTGAGATTTGAGTGCAAACCTCCTTCCATCAGCAAGGGCATTGAAGATGAAACATGGCTGGGTCTTTCAGCATGACAATGACCTCAAGCACACTGCCAGGGCAACGAAAGAGTGGCTTTGTAAGAAGCATTTCAAGGTCCTGGAGTGGCCTAGCCAGTCTCCAGATCTCAACCCCATAGAAAACCTTTGGAGGGAGTTGAAAGTCCGTGTTGCCCAGCGACAGCCCCAAAACATCACTGCTCTAGAGGAAATATGCATGGAGGAATGGGCCAACATACCAGCAACAGTGTGTGCCAACCTTGTGAGGACTTACATAAAAAATTTGACCTCTGTCATTGCCAACAAAGGATATATAACAAAGTATTGAGATGAACTTTTGTTATTGACCAAATACTTATTTTCCACCATAATTTGCAAATAAATTCTTTAAAAATCAGACAATGTGATTTTCTGGATTTGTTTTCTCATTTTGTCTCTCATAGTTGAGGTCTTCCTATGATGTCAATTACAGGCCTCTCTCATCTTTTTAAGTGGGAGAACTTGCACAATTGGTGGCTGACTAAATACTTTTTCCCCACTGTATGTTGGCTATAGTATAAATAGTGGTGCCTATTTTGCCTTTTATGAAAAGAGCTTTCCCTTCTGCATCACTGTGGCATGACAGGAGTGTAAAAGGGAGTTCCTTGTGTAATGCTATGGAAAACCCCTTTTGAGGCTGACTGTTCATTACTATGATGGTACCCTGTGGAAAAATAAGTAGGTAACTTAGATATTTTCTTAGTTTTGAAATGAGTTTCTTGCAATAGTAATATTGAAACCTTTTCTTTTTGCAGCAAGGACAACAGGTGGCTGTGCTTAGCAGGGGAATGAAGCCCCTCAACATTGTAAGTACAAACTATGATTTCAGCCATACAGTATAGTATGTCCCTTGGGAGGGAAGGGCTGGTCAATCTTAAGCGGGTAAAAATCATGGTGGTTCAGAGGGTTAGTATATGGCAAGAACGTGGCAGTAAACAATAAACAGCATAGCAATGTCTTTTTGATTACTCTTGGGTGGCTATATAGAAGCCATGGAAATAAAACTACAGGAAAAAAACCTACATATTAAAAAGGTATAAGGCGGGAATGTCATTCTGATCCAAGACACAGTGTGTCATCCTCAGTGAGTACAAGCATAATGAAGTAAAATAATGTAAATAATACAAAAAAGGCAGAACTTAGTATGGTGGGTAAGTACAGCCCACCAGACCCTGTTACGCATATGGAACTCTGAGTGCCTATTGTGTCGCCGTCTCCGCCACAGCGCACACCGGGTGAGGCATAGGTATCCTAAGACAAGCCGGTGGTGCCATGTTATATCTAGCCCACACCAAAAGGCTCCTACCCAGCGCGCCCTCCAGCACGGACCACGTCACCACATGCCTCCGTTCATGTATATATAATTAAAACACATAATAAAGAAAAATTATCAGAAAACACCTTAACAATGCATTAAGAACTAGAGCAAAGAAAAAACATGAATCAGAGGTAAAGTGAGCAAGAGAATTACTCAAGTAATGTAGTCCTACACAGGAAGGGGATATACAGATCCAGTTGCGGATTGGGAACTTAAAGTGGCCCTGGAAAAAATACTAAAAGTGGCCCCATTTTGTAGTTGGGTCCAAATTGATGGAAGGCAGGGCCATCTATACCATATTGTGGCACATTATACCACCTCAACAGAGCCAAATACCACAGTCCATCACAAAATACTGCCAGCAGCACAATATACATCCCCAAAAACCTCCACTGGCTGGCTGTGAGGACAGCTCTGGTGGCCCACTGGGCATCGGCCCACCGGTAAATTTCCCTGTAAGGTCTATGGCCAATCCGCCCCTGTCCAGTTGTCTGCTCCCATCTTTTCAAAGGATCAGGATAGGAGTCTCATCCAAGAAGAAGGGTGTTTTCACATCAGTGGATGAATTATATTGTATAGAGGTGAGTGACAGTCAAGTGTCCAGATCTTTAGTGCCTCTACCGCCATTCCTCTTTTGCTTAGATCAGTGGCGTAGCTACCGGGGGGGCAGGGGGGGGGGCGACGGCTCCGGGCCCAGTGACTCAGGGGGGCCCAGCAAGGATGACCTTGCCTACTATCAGGCGAATACAAGTGAGCGCTTCCATTATGGAAGCGCTCACTTGTATTTAGGGAACCCCATCAGACCTCAGATCAGCCCACCCAGCCACATAGGATTAAAATAAAAAACCTTACTTACCTGTTCTGCACTGCGGCTGCCCTCCGGTCCGCGCTCTGCTCTCTTCCCTGGCGGCGTGCACTATGACCTGACGCTGCACGCAGCGTCAGGTCATAGTGTGCGCGGGCCAGGGAAGAGAGCGGAGCGCGGACCGGAGGGCAGCCGCAGCGCAGAACAGGTAAGTAAGGTTTTTTATTTTAATCCTATGTGGCTGGGTGGGCTGATCTGAGGTCTGATGGGGGCTCAATACGCTGATCTGAGGTCTGATAGGGGCACAGTAGGCTGATATGAGGTCTGATGGGGGCACAGTCTGCTGATCTGAGGTCTGATGGGGGCACAATACGCTGATCTGAGGTCTGATGGAGGCACAATACGCTGATCTGAGGTCTGATGGGAGCACATTAAGCTGATCTGAGGTCTGATGGGGGCACAATACGCTGATGTGAGGTCTGATGGGGGCACAGTAGGCTGATGTGAGGTCTGATGGGGGCACAGTAGGCTGATGTGAGGTCTGATGGGGGCACAGTAGGCTGATGTGAGGTCTGATGGGGGCACAGTAGGCTGATGTGAGGTCTGATGGGGGCACAGTAGGCTGATCTGAGGTCTGATGGGGGCACAGTAGGCTGATCTGAGGTCTGATGGGGGCTCAATACGCTGATCTGAGGTCTGATGGGGACACAGTACGCTGATCTGAGGTCTGATGGGGGCACAAAATGCTGATCTGAGGTCTGATGGGGGCACATTCTGCTGATCTGAGGTCTGATGGGGGCACAATACGCTGATCTGAGGTCTGATGGGGGCACAGTAGGCTGATGTGAGGACTAATGGGGGCACATTCTGCTGATCTGAGGTCTGATGGGGTACAATACGCTGATCTGAGGTCTGATGGGGCACAATACGCTGATGTGAGGTCTGATGGGGGCACAGTAGGCTGATGTGAGGTCTGATGGGGGCACAATCTGGGGTCTGATGGGGCACAATACGCTGATCTGAGGTCTGATGGGGGCACAGTAGGCTGATGTGAGGTCTGATGGGGGCATATTCTGCTGATCTGAGGTCTGATGGGGCACAATACGCTGATCTCAGGCCTGATGGGGGCACAGTACGCTGATCTGAGGTCTGATGGGGCACAATACGCTGATCTGAGGTCTGATGGGGCACAATACACTGATCTGAGGTCTGATGGGGGCACATTCTGATGATCTGAGGTCTGATGGGGGCAGGGGACTGTTAGTTTAGTGATGTAAAAACTGGGGACAGGTTTCCTTTAACATAGGAGTCCCGTTGTTTTTTAATCCTATTACTCCTATATTGTACTGCATTATATGGTAGAGTATTTAGAGTAGGGTAGGTAGAAAGTCTATTGTACTGTACTTAACAGCATAGATGATCTAGCAGTTTATATAGTCATCTTTCTAATACAATATTATAACCACAACTAGTAGTATGTGCCTGTGAAGTTGGAAACGTGCGTTTGGGAAGCCAAGTGGGGGGCCCACTCAAGTATGTTTCGCCCCCCCTGTGCTGAACCTCTAGCTACGCCTCTGGCTTAGATGTTTTCCCGCGGGATACCATGACCATGGTTCCATTTGTGGCAGGCCTGGAAGGATGATATCCCATGGTATAGGCATCCAAGAGAGGAGTTTCATAGGGGTATATTCAGATGTGGCCAAGCTTCTGCTAGATCCTCTGGTGTAAGAATCTGGATTCTGCATCCATCCTTCTGTACAGCCAACCTAAAGGGCTATAGCCAGGTGTAAGGGAGATGCATTTTCCTGAGCTTTTGGAGCAGTGGACGGAGTATACGACACTTGGCGAGTGTTGTAGGAGAAGCGTCCTGAAATAGCCATATCAGGTGGCCGTCGTGGCGTATTGTGGCGTGCTCCCTGCTGGCTTTCAAATATCTGCTGCGCTACTCCGCTCAAGGCCTCAGTGCCGTATTGTTCCAGAAGTCCCATGATTCTAATGTTCTTGCGCCTACTCCTGTTCTCCAGATCCTCAATTAAAGTAAAAGCTTTGTTCAATTGTGTTTCTTGTGTTCTGATCATATGACCCGCCATGTCACAAAAATTTTGTGAGTCCGACACTACTGATTCCATGTGGTCGACCTGTTGACCTATTGCTTTGAGGTCACTTTTAATCTCTGAAAGGTCCTGCATCTCTGGATTCAATGCTTGTAATATAGTTTTCTTCAGAAAAGCCTTAGTAATCGGCTTATGATCTCCTGCAGCAGCAGCCTCCATGCTCCCTGTGTCTACATCAGAGTCATCCTCCACATCAGTGGCGGGAAGTGGTGCCATTTTATGTCCCCGGCTGGGGCTAAGGGCTGCCTTCTTACGGAGGAATTTATCCATGTCTGCTTGATTTCTTGACATCCCAGTGGAGGCAGCTTGTTCCCAAGACTTGTCCTTGCCAATCTTTACCATGGTGAGCTGGAATTAACTGCTTCTAATCAGGATCTGCACCGTAGCTGTGTGGAGCTGCAGCACTATGCGGCCATCACACTCTGCGGTCAGGCTCCGTCTCCTGAGGGCTCATTTTGTTGTGAGGTGATCTGTACTTTTCAGTGATATCATTTTGAAGTGTGTCACTTTTTGATCACTTTGTATAAAAATTTTGGGGAGCTGAAGTGACCAAAAATGGTGAATTGCCAGTTTTTGTTTTTTTTTCTGTTACGTCATTTTCCGTATCGCATTAATATTGTTATATTTTAATAGAACGGGCATTTTTGCACATGACATGACTATCATTAAATTGCCCATCGTGTTCTTTGATGGCTATATAGCCATCATTGAACACGTAGTTTTGACTATTACCATACAGTATACAGTGCTGTCACCTAGTGGCCTGTATTGGTATATTGCACTAATAGTCGCTGAAGCCCCCTTGAGGCTTCGGGCTATTAGTATACTGTAACAGGTTCCCAGATCTCAGCCGGGGAATGCTGTTACAGGAGTGGGAGCGTGCGGATCCCGCTTCTAGTCTGCTCTGATGCCGTGGTCACATTTGCATGGCATCTCAGTGGTGAAATGTATGAGATCAGCCTTATGATTCTGATTATATGTTCTAGCATGTCAAAACATTTCTTGTAATCTGCACGTCATTTGTATAATCTCATCTGCAGTGATACCTGCAGTGCAGCTACACATGATATTATACACTGCAGACCTCTTGGCACACATGACATATTAGTCCTTCCCCAGGGAGACTTGCCACAGGCCTGAGTCAGACTTGGGGCAGCCTCTTCAGACTGAGTCAGACTGCTACAGTTGCCAGGCTTCAATTGTAGGTTAGTTAAGGGCAGGAGGTGGTGGTGGTAAAACTCACAAGTGGGCACGCATCCAGTGGGGCTGGCGGGTGGATCAGTAGTCACGGTGCTCCTGCTTCCTCTTAGCACTGCTGGAGTGTGTGTGACTGAACAGATGGTGGAGTAGTAGTTCTCGCTCACTGCTGCTCCACCAATCAGCTTAACACTTCGCACTGCAGTCAGGATGACCACTTTCATATCCCACAAAAAAGAAGACATTGTACCCGGGACTGTCGGTGATAATACAATACACAGAATAGAAACCAGAATCTATATAACAGGATCAGAGGGAATTACAGGAAGGAGGTATAAGAGAAGAAGAGTACAATTCTCAGCATGTCCACGCTGTTATTATATAATAGAGGACATTACAGGGAGGGAGTACAAGAGGAGAAGACTACAATTCCCAGCATGTCCAAGTTGTTATTACAGGATATCAGAGGACATTTCAGGAAGGAGGTATGAGAAAACTACAACTCCCGACATCCAGGCTGTTATTACAGGATATCAGAGGACATTACAGGATGAGGTATAAGAGGAGAGAAAGAGAACTACAACTCCCTGAATGTCCGTGTCGTTATTATGGGATATCAGAGAATATCTCAGGGAGAGGGTATAAGAGGAGAGGAATAAAACTCCCAGCGTGTCCAAGCCCAAGGATATTTCATGGGGAGATTTGCCTATTTGTATATCCATTGTCCCACACACATTAGTCAGGCTGTTGCCCCTAGTTACAGCCGCCGCGGCCATATAGTAGTGGTGGTCAGCTTGCTCCTTTTCAAACCCGCTCAGAGGTAACTCCTGTATTGTGAACGCACATTTCATGAGAATGCGCAGACACATCTTAGGGTACTTTCACATCTGAGTTTCGGACACTACCAGTCCAAAACGCAATGGTCAGGATCTGCCCAAAACACAGATTTTATAAACGGATCCTGCTCCATAGAGATGAATTGATCTTGGAACAAGATCCGTTTCTCTGCATTTTGTAAGCACAGACAAAAATGCTACAACCCTAAGATGTGTCTCTGGCACTGCCCCCACCTACTCGGCCCAACCCTAGACACGTGCACTCGGGTGCCTTATTGTAAATATGGCCCTGCTAAAACCGCAACTATAATTGACATGCTGTGTATTTGAAAATCTGCAATGCAGGTCAATTTCCACACAAAAAACTCTGCAAAGTTCACATGAGATTTGTGTAATCTCATACACGTTGTAAGTACGCTGCGGTTTTTCCAAACGGGAATCCGCTCTGAAAAAACACACATACTCCACAACATGTGCAGGTAGTCTCAGGGTCAGATTTGCTGGACACTATGTTTTTTGAGGGCACTGTGTGTCAATTTATTGAAATAGGAACTATCTGTGTGGTGCTCGTATTTCAGGAGGATCATCTGTTTCTGCAGTATAATATTGGGTAGCACACAACTGTGGGCGGCAGGATGGGGTGTTCAGAGGGTGGGAGGATTATGAAAAAGTTGGAACCTACTGTGTGTCAAATTCTGCAGAGAGAAGTCTTGGCTAAAAGAAGTCATCATGGCGGTCTGGTCGGAATGGAGATGATGAGGAATGAGAGTGTCTACATAAGAGGAAACATCACTGGATGTAAAAGGTATGTAGTTCTGTGTTGTCCTGTATGCTTGTTAATACGGAATGTAATTTATAAAGTAATAGTCATCCATCATGGGTTCTAACGAGCTGTCTGTCATTGTGACAGGAAGATTAGTGCTGCATGCTGTGATATTTTCTCTATTAAATCTGAAGAAACTGCTGTCAGAGGCTTAGAATACAGTCTATGACAGTGGCATGAGAATAGCCTTATTCTGGCTAACATTTAGCACTGTTTGGTTCCTTGGGGGTACTGGAATCAAACACAGTGTGAAAAGGTTGAGAACCACTGACCTATATGGCAGAAAGGTCCATGATCAATGTGGAGAAATGCACTCCACATTTTCTACAGAATAGTTAAGCCTTCTCCTATGCATAGCCTCTGGTATGGACTGTACAAGGATAAAAACAAGGAAACCAGGATTCAGCTTGGAGTGAGGGATGAAATAACTGTGTGGAGGGGGGAAGGGTTTTAACCTAGAAATCTGTTTCCTTTCTAATAAGAATGTGAGAAGACGACAACCCACAGAAAAGGCAAGTAATGAGACAAATTCTTACTGCTTTACAGTATAACCTTATATGGAAGAAAGACACGAGGGGCGTTCACTGTGGAGTCGGACTCATCACTGACAGCACGCATTCCTTTGATAGCGATAGTTCTAATACAAGGCTGTGATCATACTGAGTAACAGTAACCATTTCTGACTAGGTTCACATCTGGAATCCAACTAAATACTGCTGTAGGGTATTAGGAAGTGCTGTGTAATTTATATAACATCTGGTGGTTGTGGTGGCAGTGACCGGGTGGGGTCGGTGGTCATTATGCAGCACTATGGCACATATTTGTATACATACATTGGTATGTCACAACAGTGATGTGAACAGTAGCACCAGATATTAATATTATGTGGTATACTACATTTTGATACAGGTGCTGTACTTTATCACCTCATTTCTACTAAACTATTGAAAAGTGTTCCTCTTTATAGAAACTTACACGTAGCCTCCTTGTTCTGTTATTAGTACATATGAGCAAAGTTTTAAAAAATTTGATTCGGACGCTTTGCTGAAATTTCCAAAAAATTACATTCGATCAGAATTAATTTGTGACAAAGTGCATTAAAAATTAAAAATCATATTTCCCAGCTGCAGAGAGCCTGTATATCGGTGTACAACACTGTGCATTGCAGGAATATGGATAGCTAGTCTGCTGTGGTAGTGAAACACTTACTGTGCGTCTGTATGACAGGCAGTTGACAGGTGTCACTCTTAGAATCAGTTCACACTTCACTTATTTGGTCAGTTAACTCATACAACTCAATTTTAGCATCAGGTATAAAGACCGGTGCAGTGACCCAAGATTCTACTATAGAGTGAAAGAACACATTCTTTTTACACCGTCTGCTGAATCCACATAGATTTCTACAGAACCTGTTCTATTACACGTTGATACAAGTAGTAGGCCCATGACAGAGTGGAGAGGGTGTCAGCAGTAAATTTGTGTTGACGTCACTGTTTATTTTTCCCTTTTTCTGATCCAACAGAACAACCCCCAAAAGAAGGATCCTGTTTTTTGAGCATCCGCCTTCACACGACCAGCATTTGGTCAGTAATTCAGTCAGTAAGTCAGTATTGCTAAAGCCGAAAAAAAAAAAAAACAGGAGTGAATCCATGACACATGATTTGAATATTTATATGTCTGCTGTGTTTTGTACCCACTCCTGTTTTTGGCTTCCAAATCATGAGCATATCCAGATGCAAAATAGGGACCGTGTGATAGAGGCCTTACGGATGGTCCAAAGACAGGATCCATTGTGTTTTTCAATTTTCCTTCCATCTGACAGGGAGAGTGGCAACCGCATGAGAAGTCCCCAATAGGCAAACAGCCCTTGAGAAAGACGCTACTGGCGAAACCAGTCTGGCAGAGGGATTTGCATTTTTATCATGATATGTCTTTTAAAAGTTTTAATTTTGTGAGAATAACCGAATAAAACAAATTCCTTTACTGTTAGATCCTGTACAAGGTGCTTTGTTTCTCCATTTCTTCTACTGAGTTGCCACTTTTGCACGAAGGTCCACAAAATAGCCATAAGAGATGTCATCTTAGGCTACTTTCACACTAGAGTTTTCTTTTTCCGGTATTGAGGGGCTCAATACCGGAAAAAAACGCTTCAGTTTTGCCCCCATTCATTGTTAATGGGGACAAAACTGAACTGAAGACAACGGAATGCTCCTAACAGCATTTCACTCCGTCTCCAGAACGCAGAGCAAACCGCAACATGCTGCGGTTTGCTCTCCGTCCTGGGCATCCGCACCAAGACGGATCTGTCATGACCCCCAATGCAAGTCAATGGGGACGGATCCGTTCAGTGTGACACACTCAGTAAACGGATCCGTCCTCCATTGACTTTCAATGGAGTTCATGATGGATCCGTCCAGAGTACACCACACATGACAGACACATACACACAGACATACACACAGACATACACACAGACATACACACAGACATACACACAGACATACACATAGACATACACATAGACATACTTACATGCTCCCAACAGCTCCGCACATCACAGGAGGAGGAGGACTGCGCACACATAGGAAGATTCTCCCTCCAGCAGAGGGCGCTGTGGGGAATCTTCCTATATGCACGCCGTCCTCCTGTGCTGTGCGGAGCATGCTGGGAGCATGTAAGTATGTCTGTGTATGTGTATGTCTCTGTGTATGTATGTGTGTGTGTGTGTGTATGTGTATATGACACGTGTGGGGCCGGAGCGCTGCTCCAGCTCCTCACGTGTACTTGCGGCAGCACGGATCAGGCGGCACCCTTCACCCGCCGGATCCGTGCTGCCGCTAATGTGAAAGAGGCCTTACAGTTTCCTTTCCCAACGGGGGTGGATTACCATACTGAATGCCCGGAGGGAATAAGCAGAAACTGAATAAAAAATAAAAAAAAGACTCCTAACAGCAGGGGGCCACTCTGGGAAAGGGGGCCCTGGGCAATTGCCCTGTTTGCCCCCCCCAAACGCCAGCACTGCACCTAGGGTGCAGACAGAAGCGGCCAGACAAGAATCTTCCCTCCGCATTTTAAGTTAGACAACTGCCTCAACCAAAACAGTTTAGATAATCAACCTATCATAATATGAGTTTAGTCTAAAACGGCCAATAGATTTATTGTAATCCAATACTAGCCAATGAGATGTCGTCCACATGTTAGTCAATGGGTAAAAATGATATAACAAGGAAGACTGGAGGATGGTTAGGAATGAATAAAGAGAAGGAATGAAATGATGAATGAGCTGAGGTAACATCATTCTGGGTATAAGTAGGCTCATTCCATCTTAACAACTTTAACGTTGCTGTATCTGGGTCTGATAATTGGAATAAAGCTATATCTCTGGAAAAGAACCGAGGATTGCTGCGATCATCTCTTTCATTCAATTTTCATCAACCGTCGTATGTAACAACAACAATCACATGAGGAGTTAACATAGTGGCCAAGTCACAGAGTGATGAGGGTGGCAACCGCATGAGGAGTCAACATAGTAGCCTAGTAAAAGAGTGATGAGGGTGACAACTGCATGAGGAGTCCACACAATGGCTCAGTTACAGAGTGGTGAGGGTGGCAACCCCATGAGGAGTCAACATAGTGGCTTGGTCACAGAGTGGTGAGGATGGTAACCGCATAAGGAGTCAACACAGTGGCCCAGTCAAAGAGTGGGAAGGGTGACAACCGTATGAGGAGTCAACACAGTGGCCCAGTCACAGAGTGGTCAGGGTGGCAACCGCATGAGGAGTTAACATACTGGCTTAGCCACAGTGTAGTGAGGATGGTAACAGCATGAGGAGTCAACATAGTGGCCCAATCACAGAACGGTGAGGGTTGACACCGCATGGGGAGTCAACACAGTGTCCCAATCACAGTGTGGGGAGGATAAAAATCGCATGAGGAGTCAACACAGTGGCCAAAGAGTAGTGAGGGTGGTAACCGCATGAGGAGTCAACATAGTGGGCCAGTCACAGAGTCAGCAGGTGGAGGGCAACAGCACAAGATGGTGGGTGACAGTGGGAGAAGATGGCAGCAGGTGTGTGGCATCAGGCAGGTAGCAGCATCAGAATAGTGGCAGAAGCAGATGGCCAGAAAAAACAGGTTTTTTTTTAACAAAGTTTTGGTGTAGCACCCAGAATGATCTAGTCTGATGCATCAGGCACTCGCGTGTGGAAATCATCTTTACAAAGGTTAGTCTCTCAACATTTTGGGTAGAAAGACGAGTTCTCTTTGGGGTAACTATGCCCCTCACTGCATTTCACACCCACTCTGATGCCATACTACTCGCCTGGTAGGAAAGCTTGTCCAGGCCAAACGACCAGTTGCGGCCACAAATCAAGTTTGGCTGCCCAGTAGTCCAGGGGATCTTGGATCTGGGGTGGCAGGGTGCAGTCCAATTATGCCACCACCTGCTGGTTCAGGTTCTGCTCCATGTCCTGCTGCTACTAGTGCTGGGTGGTTTCTTCAGTAGGCGGGTGAAGCAAAGTGCTCATTAGAGACTCCAGACTTTAGTTGCTGAATACATTGCTTGTTTGTGAATGTCCTCTGCCTCCTCCAGCAGTTCCGCCCCCACAGGGCTCAGGTGGCCGTGAGATTTAGGCACCACGTCTCTTGTCCCCTGGGCAGCCAGATTTATCAGCATCTGCTCCAGGATGTGAAGCAGTGGAGTGACGTTGTTCATTCCGTAGTCCTGGCGACTGTCAAATAAAGTGGCCTCATCAAAGGGCCTGAGCTAACAGCAGGTGTCACGCATTAGCTGCCACTGGCTAATGTCGGAGTTACACAGAGGAGTGCTCCTGTCTGTTTGCACCATCAAGAAATCATTCCTCTGCTCATATAGTCGATACAACATGTGGAGGGTGGAGTTCCAATGGGTGGAAACATTGCATATGAGGAGATGTTGGGCAACGCTATTTATATGTATGCCTTTGCAACTCAAGAAGGGCATGTTTTGCAGGGTAAGAGTGGCTGAAGTGTATGCACTGTTTTCTGGCCATTTTCAGGATGTCTTACAGTTGGGTTGAAGACTTCAGGAACTTCTTTAGAACCAGATTAAAGAAATGTGTCATGCAGGGCACATGGGTCATGACTCCTTGACACAACACGGACACAATATTCTTCCTTTCTTCAGTGACCATGGTTCTGAACTGCAGTTGGCGAGGAAACCGCTAGAATTCAATTTCCTCTTGAAGGGCGCGGAGCAGTTCCTCCTCGGTGTGGCTCTGTTCACCCAGGCAAACCAGGCGCAGAACTGTGTGACACTGCCATGCTCTGCATAGGTTGTATACTGCAGGAGCACTTCGAATTGTGCCTGCAGTAGATGCTGAGGACAAGGCTGAGGATGAGGAGGCAGAGAAGGACATCTGCGCAGGACTCACAGCTTGAGAATGCAGATGCGGCAGGAGCCTTAAGCTGGCCAAGTTGCTGGTGTGGCTGGGCAGGAAGCACATTTACCCAGTGGGTCGTAAAGGGCATTTATTATCCTTGACCATAGTTCTAGCTCCACAAGTCGGTGCTGCTGTGAACTTTAGTAGATACCGACAGGCTGAAGGACTAGCCATCCTTCTGCTGAACATCTAATTGCAGGGCTGGCACAGGCATTTTGATGAAGTAATGACGACTTGGGACTCTTCACCTTGGCTTGGCACAAGCAATCAGTTCTCTGATAGATACAATGTCAACCACATGGAAAGGGAAGGACTGTAGTACCAGCAACTTTGCCTGGAGTGCATTCAGCTTCTACACCGTTGGATGAGTGCACGCATACTGTTGTCTTTTTGCAATCGCCTCAGTGATCGATTGCTAACAAAACAAGTGACAAGTAGTAGGATGAGCTGGAGCATCAGGACCAGTAGATGATGGGAAGGAAACACAGCTCCCTTCTGCTAAGGTGGTGGAGCCTTGACTGCTGATGAACGGGTGTGGGCCACTGGGTGATGCAGTGGTTGCTGCTTCAGGCTGTACCACAACATTAGCTCCATGGATTTCCCAGGCCACTTTATGGTGATGTTGCATGTGTTGATGCAGGGCCTTGGTGCCAATATTGGCACCCTAGCCATGCTTCACCTTCTGCTATAGATTTATCACCAACGCAAAGGGACCGAGTGATGCCATTTTTGCTAATATTTTTATTGGGAAATGGCTCAAAAACATACCATATAGTCAGTATAAATGCATTAGACATAACTGTACCAGTCAAGAAGATTTTATCTCATGAGCAAATGTTCTGGAAAAAAGGTTTCAAGAAAAGCAATATCCGAAATATCTATACGAGATGCATACAAGTAAAGCATACAGTTAACGCAAACTGAGTGCCTAGGAACTAGAACAAGACACTTATAATAATATCAACTTTATCACACAGTACAGTACCTCAAATACTATTATTCTGAAAACTCTACATAAACATTATCACATCCTGCTACAAGATCCTTATCTAGAGAAATATCTTTCTAGCAATCCTAGAATGCGCTCCCACCGTTTGGAATTTACTGGCCCCCAGTAAGCCAAAATAGCATCAGAATGGACACGCCAAAACCACCACCACCACCGTATATGAGACAAGCAATTTCAGCTGAAATGCCACTCGATGTCTCTGTTGCAAAACAATCAAACACAATAAAACATCCTTTTCTTCCAACACAAACAATACCACCTTCAGGATTAAGCACCTTTTGTGCCAATCCCCATATGTAATCTATTTAATTTAGTGTGGCTGTAGTTTACAGTAACATAGTAACATAGTTTATAAGTTATGTAGGACAAACCACACAAGCACTTCACTGCTGTCTAAATCAGCATATGTACAACATAAAAAGACAATACCTTAAACAGTGTATCCAGACATTGTGCGAACACACCAGAAAAAGACAAAAACTCTGTTAAAGGGGTTGGCCACCATACACATAAGAAAAGATAAAGGGTCCCAGATAATAATTAAAGCCACAAGGTATTTATATCATGACAGATATATGGTTTATATATTTTTTTTCTCTGTTCAGCATAGCATGCTCCCATTGATGAGAGACTGTGTGGGTGGAGCAGCTGCAAAGTGAAAGTAAAAATCCCAGCATGCATCACATAAAGCATCTTCACAGTGCGGTCACATGACATCCCTGGCCAAACAAAACATGTTTTTCTGTGTCACCATTTTCTGAAAGCTATACTTTTTTATTTTTCATTCAATATTACTCTTAATGGGGCAAGGTATACAATTTTTTTTTTGGCCACAGTTTTTGTTGTATTGTTTTACGGCATTCACCTGATCATGTGATTATTGTTGATTATTACTTTGTTTACTTTTTTTTAAAAAAATCTGTTTTACACAATAAAAGCATTTTTTGAAAAAAAAAATATGTTTTATTGTATCCATTTTCTGAAAGCCATATTTTTTTATTGTTTTGGGTGATTTTCTTATGTAGGTGCTTATTTTTTGCAGGAAGAAATAACTGTTTGATTAATACTATTTTGATGTACATTTTACTTTTTGATCACTTGGTATTACACTTTTTGTGATATAAGGTGACAAAAAAAATTTCCTTTTTGGAACAGTTTTTATAAATGGTAAAAAGTATAAACCTGAAGGTGTCGGCCCCTTACAGAGTAATGAGGGGGAGTTGCAGAGAGCGATGAGGAGAAAGCAAAGCTACTAAATATCTTTTTCTCCACTGTATTGTCTGAGGAAAATAAACTGTCAGATGAAATGCAGAATATAAAAATAAATTCCCCATTAAAAATGCCCTGTCTGACCCAGGAAGAAGTAGAGCTGCGTCTTAAAAAGATTAAAATAGACAAATCGCCAGGACCGGATGGCATACACCCCCGTATCCTAAGAGAATTAAGTAATGTCATCGCCAGACCCATATTTCTGATATTTAAGGACTCTATACTGACAGGGAGTGTTCCACAGGATTGGTGCATAGCAAATGTGGTGAAAATATTCAAAAAGGGTCCAAAAACAGAGCCCGGAAACTATAGGCCGGTAAGTTTAACAGCTGTCGTGGGTAAACTGTTTGAGGGTTTTCTAAGAGATGCTATCTTGGAGTACCTCAATGAAAATAAGCAAATAACTCCATATCAGCATGGCTCCTGATTACACACAGGTGGATTCTATTTATCTTCATCAGTCATTTAGGACAACATTAGATCATTCAGAGATCCTCAATGAACTTCTGGAGTGAGTTTTCTGAACTGAAAGTAAATGGGCCGAATAATTTTGCACGCCACACTTTTCAGTACTATTATTACAAAAAAAGTTTAAATGATCCAATAAATTTTGTTCCACTTCACAATTGTAACCCACTTGTTGATTCTTCACCAAAAATTTACAATGTTATATCTTTTTGTATGAAGCCTGAAATGTGGCAAAAGGTTGAAAAGTTCCAGGGGGCCGAATACTTTCGCAAGGCACTGTATATACATGTATATATACACACATATATATATATATACACACACATATATACATGTATACACACATGTGTATGTATACACACGCACACATAAATATACATGTATACACACACACACACACATATATATATATATATATGTATATACATTTATACACACACATATATACATGTATACACACATATATACAGGCATATATATTCCATATTACTACTTAAAAATGTACTTTACTGGGGCTCTGATGTTTGTGAATTACAGCCAGGGGATCAGACGCACTTCTAGTATCCTCCCTGCTCCGAACTCTGACAGGAACAAGCTGTTTGTACAGACAGGACAAGCTTCTGATTCCTGTCAGAGACTGAGCAGGGAGCGCGCCAGTGGCAGGGGCAGACTTGACATGCGCTGCTCTTAAGCAGATTAGGAAAAGCAGGACATGTGCAGTTACACTACAGGCATGGATGAGCTTTCTCTAAAGCTCCTCCATGTCGTGTGCAGCCATGGACGAACTGGCTGCACAGCAGAGCGGGGCTCAGGGGACGTGGCTTACTATTAAAAGATTACTAGACAGATTTTTTAAATAAAGTATATTTGGAAACTCATCTTTACCCTGCCTCCCACAATGTTGAATAAAGTACTTATATAGTGGTCAACCCCTTTAGGATAACCCCAATAGACTTCATTCCATATAATCTGTACAATAGATTTGACCTTCTTCAGAAACGTGAGGTGTATTGGATCCACCAATTGAAGACACTGACTCCCCACAGATTAAATTAAATCAATTAAATATTAATATAACAAACGGACTGAACAGAAAAATGAATTAATATGGCATAGGATTAATTATAACAGAAAATACTGAAAAGTAAACCACTACCCAAATTCAGCTTTCTTTTTTCTCTGATCTTAAAATGCCGTATATAGGGAAATAGATATCTCTCTCTCTCTCTCTCTCTATATATATATATATATATATATATATATATATATACTAGCTGAAGGACCAGGCTTCGCCTGGGTATATTTAATTTATTTCTTTTACTGTTTGTGTGTCGTTAAAAGATATCGAGAGTGACCTCTACAGTGCCTGCCCCTTTAACAGTGACCACTACAGCGGCCCGCCCCTTTAACAGTGACCTCTACAGCAGCCAGCCCCTTTAACAGTGACCTCTACAGCGACCCGCCCCTTTAACAGAGACCTCTACAGCGGCCCGCCCCTTTAACAGTGACCTCTACAGCTGTCCACCCCTTTAACAGTGACCTCTACAGCAGCCCGCCCCTTTAACAGTGATCTCTACAGCAGCCCATCCCTTTAACAGTGATCTCTACAGCAGCCTGCCCCTTTAACAGTGACCTCTACAGCAGCCCGCCCCTTTAACAGTGATCTCTACAGCAGCCTGCCCCTTTAACAGTGACCTCTACAGCAGCCTGCCCCTTTAACTGTGACCTCCACAGCAGCTAGAGTGGCCACTGTCTTCACCCCAGAAAGCCAGACCACACCGGCAATTCCCCCAAACATGAAACAGCGCCCCCAGTTCCCATGAAGACACATCACTAAACATGAGGCCACGCCCCCCTGGCTCCGTGAAGACATAGAGGAGAATCTGTCTGAGTGTGAGCTACTGAAAGGGTGGACATCCCTGTGTCTGTCCAGGCACTGCGTCGGACGGAGAACAGGTAGCCAGAAAACTGGACTGTCCAGCCTAAAGCCGGACATCTGGCCACCCTAACATCAGCCTGCCCCTAGGGTGGCCATAGGTCTTGTTTTAGGCTGGACGGTCTGGCTTTCAGACTCCCTGTCCTCTGTCATGCACAGGGCCTGGATGGACACAGCAACAGCACTCTCAGCAGCAACACTGTGCAGTCTGAGCAATGAGCTGCAGGGAGAAAGTCACCCTCCCCCCACCCCTGCAGCTGACAGGTGATTTCTACCAATATTTTTAATCCCGGTCAAATGCAGCATGGAAGGGGCGTGGCCTGACTGAGTCAGGGGCGTGACTTAGTGGAATCTGGGGGTGGTGCTTTTAAGTCCTTTTGACGGTGGCCGGAATTACAGGTCGATGCCTGATTTAGGAGGAAGGTGGGTAGCAGTGGAAGAAAACATCTTTTATTACTACTGAACAGTAAATATGTAAAATTTACATTATATGAGGTAATGATTGATGATGAGTTAGTCTAAAACATAAGTTATAGTTATGGTAACCGGGAATAACCATTTACCATTGTTATCCACAGTGCTCTGCCCCTTTAATGCAGACCTAAAGCAGTGAACTGGCTAGGTTGTCATAGAAACCTAATGTGTGCCTGTGAGCTTCTATTGGCTGATGAGGGTCATGTGACCAGGCTACTATTGGCTAATGCATTTTTGGGAATATCTCATGAACGGTACGTCCTGGAGAGTTGAAAACTGTTCTAAAACCTTCCCGGACACCTGATGTACCTGTGTGCCAAATTTTGTGATTGTAGCTGCAGCAGTGCGGATTCCTTTAGCGGACATACACACACACACACACACACACACACATACACTCAGCTTTATATATTAGATATGATGTCACTTGATGTTGAAGACCGAGTCAACCATTCAAAACACAACTGCTGGAGGACATTGACAGCTCTGGTCTATCGCTGCAACTGCTGCTACCACCCCCTTCTGTTGCTACTTTTGCTATCTCCAGAAACATTTTGGCCACTGCAATTTCACCTCAATTACACAATTAGGGAATAAAGAATTGAATTAGGTGAAAAAAAACGTAAACGTCCTAAATTTTGATGTATCAGGCCACGATTTCACCCCAGAATCAAGTACTTACTGTATATATGAAAGAATAAAAGAATGTGAGCACCCCAAAATTTGTAGTATTAGGCTGCAATTTCACCCCAATTACACAATTAGGGATTAACAGATATACTTATGTCTAAAAGAATGTAAAAACACCCTAAAATTTGTAGTATCAACCCGCAATTTCGCCCCCAATGTGTGGATGAATTGATTTATTTATTTATATATAAGAGAGCGTGAGCACCCTAATATCTGTTGCATCAGGCCACAATGTCACCCCAGTTACACAATTAGGGATTAAAGAATTGAATTGAATTATGGGAAAAAGAACGTAAACACCCTAAAATTTGTAGTATCAGTCCGCAATTTCACCCCAGAATCAAGGATGAATGGATGTATTTATATATATATATAAAAAGTAAACACCCCAAAATTTGTAGTATCATGCTGGAATTTCACCCCAATAACACAATTAACCCCTTCAAGTGACAGCCAGTTTGGACCAAATGCCAGAGCCCCATTTTTCAAATCTGACATGTGTCACTTTATGTGGTAATAACTTTGGAACGTTTTTACTTATCCAGGCCATTCTGAGATTGTTTTCTCGTCACATATTGTACTTCATGACAGTGGTAAATTTGAGTCAAAATATTTCATTCTTATTTATAAAAAAAATACCAAATTTACCAAAAATTTAGAAAAATTTCCAAATTTCCAAATGTCAATTTCTCTACTTTTAAAATACATAGTAATACCTCCAAAAATAGTTATTACTTTACATTCCCTATGTGTCTACTTCAGGTTTGGATCATTTTGAAAATTACATTTTATTTTTTTGGGACGTTAGAAAGCTTAGAAATTTAGAAGCAAATCTTGACATTTTTCACAAAATTTCCAAAACCTGAAGTCACTTTGTGAGGCTTTCATCATAGAAACCACCCAAAAATGACCCCATTTTAGAAACTACACCCCTCAAGGTATTCAAAACTGATTTTACAAACATTATTAACCCTTTAGGTGTTCCACAAGCATTAAAGGGGAAATGTAGCCAAAATTTCCGAATTTCACTTTTTTGGCAGATTTTCCATTTAAATCATTTAACTCCGAGAATAAAGCAAGGGTTAACTGCCAAACAAAACTCAAAAATTATTACCCTGATTCTGTAGTTTACAGAAATGTCCCATTTGTGATCATAAACTGCTGTACAGGTAAACGGCAGGGCGCAGAAGGAAAGGAACGCCAGGGCAGATTTCACTGGAAAAATTTTAAGTTGCCATGTCACATTTGATGCACCCCTAGAGTAGGAAACTCCAAAAAACTGACCCCATTTTGGAAACTACGGGATAAGTTGGCAGTTATGTTAGTACTATTTTAGGGTACATACGATTTTTGGTAGCTTTATATTACACTTTTTGTGAGGCAAGGTAACAAAAACTAGCAGTTTTGGCATTGTTTTTATTTTTTGTTATTTACAACATTCATCTGACAGGTTAGACCTCGTGACATTTTTATAGAGCAGGTCGTTACGGACGCGGCAATATCTAATATGCATACTTTCTTTTATTTATTTAAGTTTTACACAATATGAAGCACAAAAAAAAATCATGTTTTAATGTCTCCATAGTCAGAGAGCTGTAGTTTTTTTTTATTTTTTGGACGATTGTCTCAGGTAGGGGCTCATTTTTTGCGGTATGAGATGACAGTTAGATTAGTACTATTTTTGGGGGCATACGCTTTTTTGATCGCTTGGTATTAAATTTTTTTGTGATGAAATGAGATAAAAAATGGCTTTTTTTAGACAGTTTTTATTTTTTTATTTTTTACGGTGTTCACCTGAGGGGAGAGATCATGTGATATTTTTGTAGAGCAGGTTGTTACGGACGTGGCGATATCTAACATGTATACTTATTTTTATTTATTTAAGTTTTACACAATAAAATCATTTTTGAAACAAAAAAAAATCATGTTTTAGTATCTCCATAGTCAGAGAGCTGTAGTTTTTTTATTTTTTGGGAGATTGTCTCAGGTAGGAGCTCATTTTTTGCAGGCCTAGATGACGGTATGATTGGTACCATTTTGGGGTAAATACTAGAGATGA